>JAXQQM020080015.1:0-16959 GCA_034641835.2 Pinus albicaulis
TTTGCCATCTGATTGAGTTGGAAGTAGATATCCAATGTAATATCCCGTTTTGGGGATATCTCTAAAACACGACAAACTCCAACCAGAGATGGACTGGGAGGGCATTTACCGGATATTCCGCCTCTGAAAGAGGACGAGATCCGGAGGCTACCTGGCCCTTTCCAGACTCTATCTATAGAGCTGCTGGAAGAATCCCACTCAAAAGCTCTGATTACACTGTAATATCCCGAAAATGGATTTCTCAGCAACTCATGCCTGAAAAACGCATTCTTCAGGAATGTGTGCTTCAGCTATCATAAAAAGTGTTTAAAAACACTCAGCAACCCACTCCAAATACTGCAGCAACCTTTACTCAGCTTCTATGGGCAAAAAGGTGGGGAAAAGTGAGGATTTTGGCCCTAAAATGAGTGTATAAGAAAATCTGCGTAAAATGAAGGGTCAAGGTTCTGGAATATGTTAGATAAGGTCAAGAGGGATATGCATGTCGAATTTCAGCAAAAACAAAGGCGTTTTACTAAGTTAAACAGTTCTTCCTTCCCGACTAGTCAAGAAAAACCCTGATTTCCCATGACTTTGAGAATGCATAAATTTACTGAAGCAAGGGAAGCGTATTTTCTGAAGGTATGAGATGTAAAACAGTATGAACAAACAGAGAATGAGTTTAGGAACAGGGCATAGGCATTAAGAAAGGTTAAACAACAGTTTTACATAGAAAATCCCTCAAGATTGAGGTGCTGCAAGACAAGAGAATGACCCAGAAACCCTTCAGCGTTTTCTCCAGGAGGCTGAAGCTTATTTTTATTATATTACAGATCTACAACTGATAAATACATGAAATCAGAGATCTACAATGAAACAAAATGCCCAAAGGGCTCTTTATCACATTCCCCTTGGGGATTTCAGCAATACATGAAAATGCCAGAGTAGCTGGGCAGCTACGGCAACTCTGGAACTTAGAAATATATAGAGAAGGCTGAATAAGATGAAAATATCTGAAGTATTTGCTGTTACTTCCACATTGCTGCTGCCTCTCCTCTACGTTGCTCCAAACTTCGGCGTCCTAGCTCTGCCTCTGCTTCAGTGTGATCTTCTACACCCACTGCTCCGGTCATCCTGCTACTGTCTTAAGGCTCCCATAGCTCGTATGCGATCCAAGAGTTTGGGCACCTCAAGGATCTCGCCAGCATCTGTAGCTACTCTACAGATCAATATCGCCCCACTTCCTTGGTTCATGAGCACTCATGGCTACGTCATCGTCGCTGCCATTGTCCCCTTTCGCTGCTGCTGCCTTGGAATCAGATGCTTCCTTGTCCTTCCGCTTTGGACAAGTGTTGGCGAAGTGTCCAAGTTCAACACACCTGAAGCAAAGGACCTTGGAGAGGTCCTTCTTCTTCTTCCCTTGTTGCCTCTGTCCCTTAGATGCAAGGGCTGCATCCTCCTCCTCCTCTTTCTTTACTTTGACTCCACCGTTGTTGCTTTGCTTCTTGGTTATTCTCCTGATTTCCTCCTGACAGAGGATTGCTCACATGTCCACCCAGGATGGTAGCGATGCTTTGCCCAAGATTCTTTGGACAAACGCCTCCCATTCATCGGTGACTGCATTCAGGGCAGTCCTCACCATGAGCCCTTCATCCAGAGTTGACCCCATGGCAATCATCTTGTCCTGGATAGTCTGAAGTCTAAAGAGGAAGGGATTGATTTCCTCTCCCTATTGCATCTGGAACAACCGCATCTGATTCTCTAGAAGCATCTTCCTCTAGATGGAGCTTCCCTGATACATTGTGTTCAATGCTGTCCATGTCTCGTTTGCTGTGTTCTTCTCGGCAATATGAGGGACCATGTGATCCTTTACTCCATCCATGATCAAGCGCTTAGCCCGCGCCTGATTCTCGTTGAATTTTTTCAGGGGATCCGCATCGGTTGGCACAACTAGGACATTTTCTGCATGGCCTTTGATGTCGTACTCATCCAGGACTTTCAGGATTCTTGCTCTTTAGATGACAAAGTTGGACACAGTCCAACCTATCTTGATCTCTCAGTCCATGAGAAACCATCTTTGCTCAATTTGTCGAATCACAAACTCTTCTCCCTTCCACTGCTGCTACATTCAACAAAAGATTGGATTTGTTTTTCTTGGCGAAAGAACCCACTAGAGAATGTGCCCCCTCTGACAAATGATTTCCCTCCTGGAAATCCTTCACCAAATCTGATGTATCAGTCCTCTATGATCACTCCTCTTGATCAAACTCAGACCCCTTGGCTAGAGAATCTACTAAGTGACTGTTCTCTTCCCGCTTTTGTCACCTTTGCTAGGCATTGTTTTGCACCAACAAAACCTATGCCACACCAGCAAATTTTGAAGATCAGAAACTACACCTCCAGACTTGGCAAACTGCACAACAACTCTCCACTTGGACTGCCTCACCCTCTTGGTGCTGCGTCAACCTCTGCGTGAGAAGACTGGCTCAACGTCCCTCTCCTGGTGCTACGTCAGCCTCTGCATGAGCAGACTGGCTCTGCGTCACCTCTCTAGAGCTGCGTCAGCCTCTGCGTGAGCAGACTGACTTTGCGTCACCCTTGCAGGGTCTACGTCCCTCCTGGTGTTGCGATGCCTTCTTTTGGATATCTGCTGCTTCAACTGCCCTTCCTGCAGCAAATATCTTCAGCCGCTTTGCTGATGGATCAACCTGATCTGCAATGCTCTAATACCATGTGAAAATTTATGAATCCAGATTACAGAAACCCTACTGCTAACTATTGATTTACTTCTCCTACTTGATTTATTATACAAGTTATTTAACTGAATATTCAGAAAAATAGCGAAGTAAACACAAATAGCAGCCTACACAACTACAGATCATTTACTAAACATCACGCACATATGACAAAATGACAAACAGATTTTTCAGACCAATGTCCCTGAAAAACCGAATGCGGGAAAACCAGTGCAACAACTCTAGAGGATTTTATTATTATGCAGAATCTGAGTACAACATTCTGGGCACCAGAAATAGTTTTCCCTACAGAGAAATTACATGGCAACTGTACGTTATCACTCAGAGACATAAAATATGGCTGAATCACACCCTCAGTTGGGAATTACAGATAAATAGCCCTTTCTGGCCCACTGGAACCCCAACACTGCCTCTCCAACCTCGGCGTCAACCTCTACTAGCTAGCGTACACACAACGTCACCGTGACTGGTGCTGGGCTGCCTCTGCACTGCCCTGGCTAGGCCTGCGTCACCCTGGCTAGGTCTCTGCTGCCCCTGCGCTGCCGTGGCTGGGCCTGCATCACCCTGACTGGGCTTACGCAGCATCTGTGTAGTCTTCTGCGTTGTCCTGGCTGGACTGCGTCCCTTTGGCTGGCCTCTGCTCTGCCTAGTACAATGCTGCCTCTCTGCTGTTGTATTCTAGGCCTTGGATCAGATCATCCCTTGCCGATCTCTACCCCTTCATTCCATTGCAAGCTCACTTCGAATTCCTCAGCAAACCCCACCCAGAAATTTGACTTAGCTTCAGTGCTTCTGCAATGTGTGTGTCTTCTCCAACTTACCCCAAGCCCTTCCTTTATACTTTTCTCGTTGGAAAACCAACGACCGTGATCTAATCTTTTATCAACGACTGATATTAAAAGAAAGCTTGATCCACGTCAATTAGAACATTTCATCACATGTGAAAATTAATTCACTTTAATTTTTTAATTTCCCTAAGTTAAACTTAGGGTCCCCATTAAAAAATTTAATTATTAGAATGGCTTTTACACCAGATGAAATTTCTCCAAACACTTTCTAGGTCTTGGAGATATCGTGTGTTCCAACCCCTCCACAAAATTTCAGAGCTAGAGCACACCCGATGCTACCCCAAAATCTCAACACAATTGAATCCCTGCAAGGACACTTATTCTTGAGATGAACTATGAAAATCCAAATAACAAATGAGAGTTCCTTTCGAGATGCTTCAAGAGTGGGTTGGTCTCCCAAGGACTTCTCCTCACGCTTGATCCAACAAAAATAATTCTTCTACAATACTCGAATCACACACTAGTCCATATAGATTTAGAGAAGCAAACAATTAATTGAAACTTCTAGAAAATTATTTGAAAATAAACTAGAACTTCCAACATCTAGAGCCTACTTTCAAATCAAATGTTAATGCAAGATAACTTTGCACTAGCAAGTTTACAAGAGTATATGCAAAATGAAATAACTCAAAGCATAAATAGAAGAGATTATACCAATAGCTCACAATGCACCATGCTCGAACATCCATGAATGAACCCCCAAAGTCCTTTTATTGCAATTATTGAAAAGTGTACAAAGTAGCAGCGCTTCCACAAACACAATAGCTAGTAAACAATTGACACAATATGGGAACTCAAAGCTCTATTATATAGAGAAATGGGAGCAAATCCCAATGTAGCATCCCAGTGACAAATGGCCATGGTAAAGATCCCAAGAAGGAAATCAAATTCTATGTGGAGGGATGAAGTAGCCACCAATCCAAATCGAATTCCATATGTGGTACCAAGATATCCTCAAGCAAAATCGAATTCTCCAAGTGTGAAGATGAACAAATTGAAGTGTGAACCAATCAAGGAGCTAACTCAAGTCAAACTCCAAGACCAAATCATGTGATGACACCTCATGTAGATGCTTCCAATGAGCCCAGTGTAAGTCTCCTTGGGAATAATGTGGTCACTCCTTGAGCCAAATTCGTAGTTCCAAGTGTGAAGAAGTAGGAGCCTCAAGTGGAGACAAACTGTTAATTTTAGATCACAATGGTATGTTCTATGCTTCACACAATTTACTTCAATGTTCCTTAGTAGCCCAATATCAATTTCCAATTCTATCCAGTAGCAATCACATTAACTTAATCACATTGATAGTAAATGCAGATAGAACATAAACAAAATGAAGAAGACAAGACAAGACAAGAGGACACAATATTTGGCGGATGTCAGGGCAAAACCCCAATGTGGGGAAAACCCTTTGATTAATTCTTCTTATTATTCTTCAATAGTTCAACAGAGAGAGAGAGAGTACAAATATCAAATTTACTTGCCCAAAACAGTCCTGTCAAAATAAACAGTCAACAACAGTCAACTGCAGCCCTAACCAAAAAGTCAACACTGGTCAAAGTAGCTCCAAAATGTCCTCCAAGCAACTCGGTCAACAACAATCCAATTTGGCCTTCCAAGAGAGTCAATGTCAACCCAAAACAGTTCGGTCAAACCCAATCAAACATTGTTGTAATTTATGTGGTCAAATCTGAAGTCAACGCTAGTCAAACTGTCCCAAGCTCCTCGATTTCTATGCCAATAAATGCGGTCTCCAAAGAACGAAATTCTGCCCTGAAAACCAAAGTCAACGAAGGTCAAATGACCCCTGGTCAACGCTGGTATGATCCTCTGAAATTCGACCTATTTTTGACCAAGAAATATTCGGCCTCCTACCACACATGCGAAGAAGAGAGAGGTTGTCCCAGGCTGTACGGACCAATCAAAAGAGGAGAGAGAGATGTATGATGTGATGAGTGATGTCCAAGTGAGGCTATTTATTTCTCTCTATTTAATTTATTTCTGGTTTAATTTATCGCCTGATTTTCCATTAAACTTAGGAAAAGTGGGTTTTGAGGGTATAAAACACATTTTTTACCTCTCAAAGTGTGTCATAGTAGAAAGTTGAGGGTGAGAGATGTAATTTTGAGCACACATACCCCATACAACTTCTCTAGACATCACTTATTACATATCACATTAAGATTTTATTCAAATTTCCACCCAGCGGGAAATTAAAAAAAGAAGAAGACCCCTAGACCTAACCAAATTCCACGAAATTTTATGAGTGATCTAGCATGGTAATATGCAATGACTCTAGACACTAGGACTCACCCAAGGCCTCACATTCAAGCCGTACTCCGGCTTTGTGGTTATGCTTGGAGGAAAAAACTCAATTAATTATTAAGTCCCCATAAGGATATAATTATTAACCAAATGAAAAAAAAAAAAAAACTCCCAAGTAAAATGACTTGATGAAAAGGTCCCAAGTTACCTAGGCTTGTTACATGACTCAAACTCATCATATTAGCATCAATTTACATCATCCCCGCAAGGCTTGTGGAATCTAGGTACAATAGAAAAAGATGAGAAGAAGAAGTAGAGTTGAAAAAATATGATGATATGATGATCTCTGATGGTACATGAAGCCTCTAATACATCCTTGGGCATGGAGTCTCAAAAAGTTTTAGGTGCCATTCCAGTGGTCAACAGGTTCAATAGTTGTTTCTTGGTACAACAGGAAGCAGAGATAAGTTGCACTCAGTTCAGCAGAAGCTGAGTACATGGATGCTAGTCAAGCAACTTGCAAGGCTATTTGGATGAGGAAGTTACTTGTGGGACTTTTCAAACAGAGGATGGATCCTACCATGATACATTGTGATAATCAAAGTCGCATTAAGCTCTCTGAGAACCCAGTGTTTCATGATCACTCAAAGCATATCGACATTGTATATATTTCCATCTAACATTGTATCTTGTATATATTTCCATCTAACATTGTATATATTTTCATCCATTTGTATATACTGTTTTTTGGGTTTTCTTGGCTTTCTTTTGCATATCTGAATAAGGACGACTTCATTTGGGGTTTGGATCCATTTGTATGTGTTTTTGCAGGCCTGATCGGATGATCCCATCCAAATTCAAGAAGAATCTGTTTTTTGAAGCCCAAATATGCTTCCTAGCCTAGACAGTTAGGGTCTTGAGGTCAATGAAATTTCTGAAAGGGTTGTCTAACTTATTTTGGAAGGCCACTAGGGTTTAGACCCTTTCTGCTTCAAGGCCGCAAGCAAAGAGGTCTATCTTGCCTCTCAAGCGAAGGATTTTCACAAAAAAAAAAATTAAATTTTGTGGCTCATAACATTGTATTAAGGATCTTTAGGCTAGCCGCAAGCCTTGTATGTATATTTTTGCTCTTCAACTAACCCTCAGTTTGTTTTGTAGAGATTAATCATTTGTTTGAGGGGTTTCTCAAGGGTTTTAAGGGCTATTTCCATTGCAAATTCAAATTCTCTCCAAGGGTTTATCTCCTATAAAATTTTCAATTTTCTTTAAAGATTTCGCTTGGGGTTTGGTCATTTGTAGCCCATCAAAATTACTTTGTGAGGCTGCAAGCTCAAAGGGCCTTTTTTCTTTGTTTGGAAACGGTTTAGGACTTGTTTTCCTTGCTATAAATTTTATATGCACTAACCTTTTGTTTTGCAGTGAAAAGATAACAAATTTGGAGGGTTTTCTCTTGCAGAATTTGTGACAAAAGTTCATTGTTTATCTACCAAGATTTTGAGAGGAGACCGCATACAATTGTGATCATTTTCTTAAGGGATGAGAGCTCATAGAAAAGCCTTTCTCTCTTTGGTGCGAAAATGGTTTTGAAGGAGGCCTAAGCGAATTTTTTTGAAGATATTTTAGCCTAATCCATAAGGATTTCACCATAAAAAAATTCATAAAATTTACAAATAAATTCGCACTAATTTTTGGCCTAGCCATGAGGCCTAGCGGGCTTCCCTTCCCCAAGGCCATGAGCAATTTGTGGACTGCATAATCTCTTGTTGAAGGTCGTGGGATATTTGAGGTATTGATTTATTGTTTTAAAAGTTTCTACATTGAAATCATAAATGGATCAACCTCCCATCTCAAGGAGAAGTTTGTTGTTGCAAGCCTCTTTCACCATTGTAATTCTTCTTGAGGAAGAGAGCCTTTCCCTTTTTCAAAGGCGTCTCGCTTGTATCATAATAATAAGATACTAACCTTGTTTCTTAAGGGAGCTTGGGATTTTCATTCCATGGTATCCCGTCTCCTCATTTTGAGGGAGGATTTCCCTTGCTTATCTTTAGTTTAGATCTAACTGGTTAGCTAATTTGTTTTACTAATTTCATATTACTTGCATCATAGATCTAATTTTTCTTTAACTTGCATTTCTCTAATTGACTTCTTGATTAAGTGCATTTGAAGTACTTTTTGTCTATTGTTTCACTTGCAAGTATAGATCTAAGTAGTGATTTCTAACTTCTTTGTTAGCAATCGCATCTGCCATCTCTAAATTGTGTTTTCATCATAGTCTTTACTTATTTCTACTGCCTAATTTAAGTGAAGATCATATTAAGAAACATCTTAACTAAAGGTACTTGAGTTGTTAATCATCTAATTCTTATTGTCATTATTTCTCTTGTTTCACTGAATAATTCTTATATGCTTCATTGGTCATTGGTTTGATCTAATACTGTGCTCTAAAGTGCTTATCATCATATTGTGGATTAGTATTTCTTTCCTTGAAGCATTGTGTTGTTCTTGTATCTCATTGAAGCATTAAAATTTGACATGTTCATTTTCATCTTAGTCTTAGATTTGCATTTTAAAATTTACCTCCAAGCATAAGCTTGGTTGTAAAGAAAGTTTAGGACCACCCTCTTCACATCCAATTTGAGAAGCTTGACCCTTACTCAATGGTTAAAACAAGTGACCGTGCAGTTCCCTTGTGGGCAATCCTTTGTAGAAACAAAGGCAATTGGGTTGTTAGAACTCCTGAGTAGGTATCGTTAATGAGGCCTTAGCCTCCTTCCCCAACATTTCTTTCTACAACTTTGTTAAGGCCTACTTCGATAATTGAGGAGAAGGCCTTCCTCTAGATTAGACATTTTAATTAAAATTAACCAAGATCTTGCATCTCACCTAGCTTAGTCTTGCATTCATTCTAACTTTCTCTCATTGGGCATATTGTTGACTATGAGCATTTAATCTTTCCTTGCAATATTACATTACCGATCTGGTACTTGTCATTTAATTTCCTTGATCGTTTTCCTTGTGATATTGTCATATTTTATTTGAGCATCTCTTTGGAGTAAAGTACAAGTTTCTTTCATTTTGCAAGTTATATTGTTCTGATCATATTTTAAATATTGTCTTGTCTTTGTACTAACACTTGTCTTGCAACATTGTTATTCTTGTAACTTGAAAATCTGTTCACTTGCAAGTTTCTTGATTTTCATTGAACATTGTTTAGGGCACTAATTTATCACCTTTATATTTCATGTTTGCCTTATTGATCTTAATCGAACCCATCTCACACACATTGCTCATAATTACGCTTGCTCTAATTAATAATCAAGTTACATTAATAATAATTGCCTTGCCCTTAGATCTCCTAGACTTGTTGTTCCAACAAGTTTCCTTTAGTTTCATCCTTTAAGGACTACCCCCCTTAGCTTGCCTAGGAGAGAGATTTAAACAGATTGAGTAGGGAATAGGTGACAACACCTACTCTGAGGTTTGCGCCTCTAAAATTACACTTGGTGGGATTAAAATTTTGCCCACATTGAGGTGTACATTTTAGGCGATAACATTTTTTGGCCTCATTTCCAGGGATAAATTAGTTTTGTTCTCGGATTTTCAACATCCTTCACCGGGATATGTTTCTTTTCGTCGGTCCCCTTTACTAACTTTCGGTTCTAGCATCTTGGGTCTCTAGAGATATATTTTTGTTTGAGTTGTGTCTCCACTTATTCCATCTTCTACAAGAGCATATATCGGAAGGCATCCAAGTAGCTTGGTTAATCCTACTTTGGATCTAGAAAAGGTCTTTAAAGTTCGATTACACAAGCTCTCTTCTCGTACACTTCTTGTTAATCTCGAACAGGAAGCTTTTCCTGATATCCATTTGCTTTTTCTTGATCCGGTTGAACAAGACATCATGGACTTGTTCTCCCCTTGTAACTTTGCTAACATTCAAGGTTATCCGCATGATCTTCCAAAAAAAGTTGAGTTGTTGCCTTATTTCCAAGGCAATCATGCGATTAGTGCTAAAACGCATCTCAAGGATTTTCAAGCTTTCTTGGGTAAATTTGCTAGCAGTGCTAATTATGATCATGAAGATGTGAAGATGAGGCTTTTTGTCCTTTCTCTAGAAGAAGATGTTTTGGATTGGTTTACGGAAAAGCCCGATAATTCGTTTGATTAATTGCAATCCATTATTAATGCCTTTAAGGATAAGTGCGGAGATAAGAAGGAAGAAAGGCATTTGCTTAGAGCTATTAGCACCATAAAGAAGAACGAAAATGAGATTGTGGAGCAATTCAATGATATTGTTAAAAGCTTACATCAAAGTTATAAGCCTACTGACAAGTGTGATATTCCCACTTAGCATTATTGCTAAGTGAAATATCAATTTTGGCAAATGTTGTCTTTATTCATGTTTGCACTTAGGGAATGTGGGTTTAAAGGCCCCACATGTATTTTTGACTTTAAGCAAGCCCAAACATTAGAGTTGGAGGGAAATATTGCGACCTTAGTGGAGCGTGGGGGCCACCCATGGAGAATTATGACCCATGTGAGGAAGTATGCTCTCATTGGAGCAAAGTTGGTGGGGGAAAGTCGAGCTAGGCCCACATGGGCATTTTGGAGGCTCTTTGACAAAAAGAACAAGAGACACTCATTTGGCTCATTCTTGATCATTTGATAATTTGTCTTTGACAAGCACGCTTGAGCTGAAGCCAAGTCTACAAGTCTTGTTTAGCACACGAGTGTTTCCGAGCGGAAATCTCAACCACAATAAGGTTTTCTTCCATGACAATCAAGAGGGCACAAAAACTTGTAGCTTCCACCGCCTCCCCCCCCCCCTCAAGTTTTGTCAGATAATTCCACAAGGGAGTCAATGCAACTTCCCCCCCTTGCATTCCAGTGACCTCTTCACCCCCTTCCTCTTCAAACCCTTCCTTCTCATCATACATTGGGTCACTCATAGTGCGAGCACTATCCTCCTCTTCTTCCTTTCTATGCCTACTCCCCACAAACAACATGAAAAAACAAAAGTGGAACAATAATCCAAAAGAACACCATTTTAAAATCTAGATGGACAACCTGCAATAAAATGAACAAGAAGAAAGAATGGGAAAGAGTAGGGGAGGGAGGAGGAAAAATACAAACAAGAATGACAAGAAAATGAGGGAGTTAACTGAGGTTTGCACTTACCTCTTTAGGTTTTGTAGATGGCAACCCTTCTTTACTCCTCCAAGCTCCCCCTTCTTCATTCCTCCAAGCTCTCCTCAAACCTCTCATAAATCTGATCTCAAAAGCTGGGTTTCTCCTCTCTTCTCCAAGCTCTCCAAAGATGCAAGAATGAGGAAAAGAGAGGGGGGAAATGCCTTTTAACCTCATCCTCTCTTTTCCCTAACTCACCCTTAAATCACTTGAACCCCAAATCTAACTTTAGTTGAAAAAAAAAACCTTTCCCGCTGAACCATCCGGCTCTGTCCTAGAACTGGTCGCGAACCGTGCACGGAACCATCACGGTTCCGCCCGAGGATAATCTGCGGATCCATCTAGGACGCGAATCCGCCTCCTGAACCTGGGGGGACGGTTCCTGCAAGACTGAATCTTATAGGATTGATGAAGTCCATTGCATCACTTTTTGCTATTACTCAATAACCCTGGGCAGCAAAAGGGTTGTTTACTCTTTTCTTTTTTCAACTATCTCGTAAATTTTTTCCACTGTGACATAAGATATATTTCGGAAAAGATTAAAAAAATTTCAATCATAACTAGTCATGTAAGATTGTGAGATAATAGATTCAGCTTCATAACAAGTTTCTTTAGAGAATTGACGGAGTAACATGCATTATAAGGTCAAATGAGATCCTTTTACCTCTAGAGTGAATGGTTCCACCTGTCAGAAAGCTCATTGCATCACTCTTTGCTATTACTCAATAACCCTGGGCAGAAAAAGGTTATTTAGTCTTTTCTTTTTTCAACTATTTTGTAAAATTTTCTACTGCAACATAAGACATGATTTGACTCTTGAGAAAGATTAAAAAAATTCAAAGATCTTTCATGCCTCATAACTAGTCCTGTAAGATTGTGAGGTAATAGATTCAGCTTGATAAGTTTCTTTAGAGAATTGATGGAGCAACATGCATTGTAAGGTCAAATGAGATCCTTTTACCTCTAGCGTGAATGGTTCCACCTGTTAGGAGAGATGGCTATAGAAGCTTTTCTAGGTTACTATCCAGTATAAAAGCAAAGATCTCCATGGCCTCAATCTCAACTTTAGATGGCTCTATAATTTTAGGAGATTCCATAGAAATTTTGTACTCACATTTAAAATCATTGTTATGTTTGTGTATGAGTTTATAGATATTGCATGTAGTCTTCAGTTCCACACATCTGAAAATATTACTTTTGCAATACACAGATCAAGAGAGAGATCAGCATTTTGCAGAACCTTTGTGGAGGACCAAATATTGTGCAACTTTTAGATGTGGTTAGAGATCCACAATCTAAGACACCTTGCTTGATCTTTGAATACGTAAACAATACAGATTTTAAAGTTCTTTATCCCACATTATCAGATCATGATATACGCTACTACATTTATGAGCTTCTCAAGGTATGTTATTGAATCATCCATGTTTGTGTGCTTTACTGAAATTTTATGAGTATGGTATATAAATATTTATGATTTTTTGATGGATAATATCAAAATATAGCAAAATTACGTGTATTGTCCACAGTCTTTTACTTCATTTCCAATTTAAGTAGTTTGCAATTTCAGTGCTCGAGTTTTTTTTCTGTAATTCACAATTTTTAGAGAATAGGCATAATTCCTGAACAATACGTGCTTTTCAGCTAGTGGCAACAAGTTGTTATATTTGGACAGTGGTACTCAAATATGCCCTTTACTTCCTTGAGATACAGAGGAAAATTTTTCGTACTGGCTCTTGAAATTTGACTATATTTCTGTTAAGTTACGCATCTCATTTCATGTTGTGTTTATATTACTTAGATATTTCGGGTTACCTTGCTTTACATATTCCTTCTAATCAAGTAGACCATATTTTGAAGATAGAGGAAAATGAGCATTTAGACTTATCATCTGAAGAATAATATATAACATAAATGGACTTATTTTCTTCTATTTGGTCCATTTATAGTTTTTCTTTTTTCCTATTGAAATTCTCATTGTGATTTGAAGCCAATTAAGTTTGAGAAGTAAATGCTGGAAATTATTATCACCGTACATGCTTTATTGAGACACAATGAGCAGGAAGAAATGTCCTAGAACCTCAGTAACAGGGATATAGCATGACACAAATATTAAAAAATGTGGTGCCAAACAGAAAAGGAATATTATATACTAATTCCAAAAGAAAGAATATAGCTAATAACTTTTTACCACCAGAACAATACAGTTGGGAGACTTGGACATTGAAGATAAATTGGCATTTCCATGCATTTTAATGCATAATCTTTCATTGAGGATACTTTTTGAGGCATTTTCACATCTCCCGAGGCAAATTTGCATATTTGGAAGCATGATAATCTTCATGGATACATGTCACATTCTACATGGCATGTTCTACACATTTGAAGGCATGGTATGGTGCGTCAGTGCTCTCGACAACGACAAGGCATAGGTATTGAATGCCCTTTTAATATGATGTGGCAACATGGCATGTAAAACCCATTTACAAGGTCAACCATACATCTATTGGTGGAATGCCCTTCATCCAAGGTAGATGTTATGAAGAAAAGGAGTGGATGGTTGAAAGCTCACACAGGGCACATATATCCATATAAATTTATTATTTGGTGGATTGACTTCTTGGAAGACTCGTCTCTAGAATACATCTTTTAAGAGCTCGTTGACATGCATAAGCCTAATTTCAAGGGAGCATTCTATGGAGAAGTTTCTAGATGTAAGATATCCTTGGGAATATCTCGGAATTTCCCCACTGATTTACTGGGTTTTGCTTGAGTTTTTCTTTATGACATTTCATCAAACAGTTTGTGAACATATGGCTGTAGGTGCACTTTAATAGTTTATTTCAACAGAGATAAATGTAGTACCAACTAGCTTAGATCCATCTTAACTCCAGATTTATCAAGCATCGAGAAGGATCAAATCTCTCAAGGTGCATACCTCTTTTCTGAATGCAAAACTTGAAGGAAGGTTTGCACCTCAAGAGATTTGATCCCTCTCGGAGCTTGATAGATCTGGAGTTTAGATGGTTCTAGGATGGTTTAATTATTAATTTTATTTTTTAGTTTAATTTTTATATTTATATAATATCACCGAGTCAAAATGGTTTAATTAATAATTTTATTTTTTTATTTTCATGTAGTTTGAGTGGGTCAAAATGTTTAGATAACATCATATAATTGGACATTACAACAACTCTTCCATATTTGGATGAAGAGTGTATCTTGGCCCAAAAATGTAATAAAATTAAATTAAAAAAAAAAATATTTATAAAATATTTTGATTGTGAAATGAGAGATGGATTTTGGGAATGTACTAATGTAGTATTGATGAGCCATGGTATGGTATGGTTAATAATATCCATGGTAAAGTGGGGTGAGTTTCCATGATGAAAATTCTTGTTAATTGTAAGTATTATTTTGATTGTGAAATGAGGAATTGTTTTTGAGCATGTGGTATTGATAAGTCATCGTATTGGCCCATGGTATGGTATGGTTAATAATATCAATGGTAAAGTGGTAGTGTATATCCATGGTTAAAATCTTGTTACATTGTAAGTGTTAAGTTTTTTTTGTGCTTATTAATGAAATTTAAATATGGTTACAAAATTTTAATTTTAATTTTTATGGTGAAATGGATCTTAATTTATAACTACTATATATATCTTATATATTTTCACGTGATAGAGTTGTAGATATATCTCAAAAGTAATTATAATATTTTTTATTTTAAATTTAATAAAAAAATGTTATAAAATTAAATTCAAATAAAATATTTATAAAATATTTTGAGTGTCAAATGAGAGGTGGTTTTTGGGAATGTCATATTAATAAGCCATGGTATTGTAACAAAGCCTATTTACAAGTTAATAATATCGATGACAAAGTGGACATGAATATCCATAGTTAAACATATTGTTATATTGTAAGTTTGTGTGCTTATTAATTAAGTTTAAATATGGTTACATAATCGTTATTCTATTTTATAAGGTATTTAAATATAGTTACATAATCATTATTGTATTTTATAAGGTAATATGGATCTTGACTTATTGTTGCTACTTCTATATTTTAAGGTAATGTGTATAATATGGTTTTTTTAATGTAAAAGTTATTTGTAATTTTATTAATAAAAACAAAATTACAATGTAACAAATTTGAATTTTTTTTATTTTTATTACTTGAATTTTTTTTTTAATTTTTATTACTTTTAATTTTTTACGAACACTACAACATCTCCCTTGGGCTCTATATTAATTTTAACCAACATGTGAATGTTTACCAATTTACGTATTATAAATTGGACATATTAATATAAATTCAACATATTAAGCTGACATGTAAAAATGTTTACAAACTTTCTTACATTACATCTACATATAAACCCCTATTACCCCTATATTGGGCTGTAGAGCGCCTCTCGCCACAAAAATATGCCATGGAAATGCTTCAACACAATTGTGTATATTTTATATTAAACTCAGAGATATAAATACCACACAGATTTACAAACACTCAACCCTATCATTAATTTGCTAACAAAGATTACAGTGCACAATATAAGAGAAACCTGAGAATTGCTTCAGCGTTACACACTTAAGTTTTTCAGTCACTATGTTGGGTGGTTCCAGCAGTGTAATCTTCAGGGATAATGATTCCTAGCTGGCTGTGAATTTGGCCCTTCTTCCACAGGATTATCAACCCATGAATAGGCTGTTTATACAGTATTTTGGACCAGCAATTTCATCCTCTCAAAGGCTGGCTGTAGCTCGTACCCCAAACTGATAAATTTAACCTAGAAAAGACCCCACGAATAGTAGCTCAAGCTGGTACAAGAAGAGAGAGATTCGGCCTCCTTTAGGCAGTTGTAACTCGATCCCTTTCTACAGGGATCTCCCCCCACGTATTGACTGTTTGGATAGTCACTCAACTAGCCACAACAGGAGATAACTTGACCCTTAAACCCTGAGAACTCGACCCTTTTAGCCCTTTTGATAGCAACTAGAAATAACCCAGGCAGCTCAGCCCTCTTTTAGAGTGAAACCCGGTCCAGAACTCTAGCAAATGATGGCCACTCGACCCCAAGTTTATCTCAGCCACCAGCCTGTAAAAATATTATAGAATGCCATAAGTCAGATAATAAAATCAATTGATAACACCATGACTTACTTTTTCTTGCCAATATCTTCATGAACAATGAAGTTTAATGACGGAATCTGAGTGATCTTGCTCTAAGACTAGTTAAAGTATATAGTTTCAACACTGGAACTAGCACCAAAATGAAAGTTTCCAAAAACCTTGGACTCTTTCTCAAGAACTCTCCAAATTTCTTTTTCTAAAGTGAACAAATGCAAGAATGAGGAGAGTCTCTTCATTTTCCCTTTTTATAACTCATTTGCCAATTTTGCTACTTTTTTACCCTTTTATTTTAATAAAGTCATTTTAGTAAGTTTTTTCACTTTTATAATTTAAAAGTGAATTTTCATTAGCCTAGAACCCATGTCCCCTCTGTCACCACTTTAGCTTTTGTAATGTTTTCTCTTAGGCAAATTGTGTTCTTTTGATTAATTTTTCCTGTCTTAGCCTATGGGAACCTTATTAGGCTAGTGGGTCCACTCCCTTATGTCTCCTGAGCGGATGGGGACATTATTGCCCTCCCTGCTCAAGATTGCTTGTCCTCAAGCAACTTTAGTCTCGAATGTTGGAGCACCTCTGTGATATCCCCTCTACTTAATTTCACCTAGCAACTACACCAATTTTGCAATTTATGTCTAAGTTATGTTAATTTTTGGCTCAACTTATGTTGAGGGGATGAAACGGGAAAATTATTTCATTTTGTGGGAAAAGCATGGTCCAACATTAACAAAAAGGGAAAGATTAAAATGTTGGTGGGAAGTGGGGGCCACCCAAAAGGGAAATATGCACCCCTT
>JAXQQM020060437.1:0-47444 GCA_034641835.2 Pinus albicaulis
TGCGCCCTTAGCTAGTGGCACTGCGCCCTTGCCAGAAAGTCAAAAAAATACACTAGGAGTTATCGTAAAATTTATTAAGCGGCCTTAAGGTCAAATGCTTCCAAAATTATCTTAGTAGATATGTTAGAAGTTATTATTGCAATGAATGAGTTTTAGATATTTTTTCCTTGGGCCTTGCATGGTCTCAAAGGTAAAAATGCCTTAAATATGGAATAAATTACTTCTCAAACACTAGCTAGGGTTCACCTCCTCATTTTGCAGATAAATATTGCATGTAGGCTTCAGTTGGTTTTTGGTTGATTGTTGAGATGAAAATCACATAGACTTTGAGTGATAAAGAGTTTTGGGGTTTGGAGCTTTGTAACTATCTTGGAATGAATATCAATGAAGAAGGCACATTCACAGGGTTCATGGAATATTTCAAATTTTGATTTTTTCCTAAATTTGTAATTGTTTCCTTATGTTTTCCATACTGTTCATATTTTCTCTTGTAATAGAACATAAAATTTAGGTTAAGATATGCTGTTAGAGGCACCTTAAGTCTGTATGCCTTCTATTGTTCAATTGTTTTCCTCTGCTAGGTCTGATTGGAGAATTATTAGTTGCTCTCTGGTTCCACTTAGTTTGTTTTCTTGAAAATTATTTAATGGAGTCAATCCAAATAAGTTTATGGTATGCCCTGTCCTTTGGTGTAGCTTAAAACATTGTTTTTAAGGCCTTTTCTTTGAAGTTTACTGATTAGGGTTTGGATAAAGAAGTTTATGGTTTTCCCTGTCCTTTGGTCCACCTTAAATGGTGACTTTGAAGGTATTTTATAGTCTGATTGAAGAACTTAAGAGTTCCCTGCTCTTTAATCATCACTTATGTGTTATCTTAAATGTTTTCTTTTCTGAAGGTGAATAACTAGAGAATTTAGGACTTGCCTTCTCTCTAGGGTTTGCCAGGTTGTTGTTTTAAATTTTACTTGGTAAAGATAGGTCAAAGAATTTTATGGTGTGCCCTGTCCTTTGATTCTTTCTTATGCATAGTGATATTAAATACCCTTCTTGTTCTAGTACATGTTAAAGGATTCTTAATTGCACTTTAAACCTACTAAATTCACAATTTAATGTTCATTTCACACCCACCTAAGCTATTAGGATCCATTTGGCTTTGTTAACTTGCCCTATGAAACACCCTTGATTTTTTGTTGTACTCTTCAAACCTTTTGAAGACCCCATAGCCCAATGGTTTGAATCTCTCTTACTCTATCTTTTCTACTTGACAACCCACCCAACCAAACAAAACAAAACAAACAAACCCTATCATTATAAATAGCCTAAAATGAGCATCCTAAATCAATCAAGTCATATATTTTATCAAATATATAGAGAGCCCTCTCTGAGTTTAGGAAGGCTATGTCCTAGGACTCCAAAGTTGATTTGATGTTACCTTTGTGTATTTGGTCTTGCCAATCTGACAAATTACAAGGACCTAACATAATGGCAATCACGGTAGGACCACTTATTGAAAATCTTAGTGGTACATAAAGAACTCAAAAAACCTAAAAGTATTTCAAGATTGGTATCCAATTTTTTATGGTGGACAAAAATTAAATCCTTAAAAAAATTAGAATCATCCACCTAGTGACTCCACTTCTTTTCAGTAGGTCTGCTGACTCCACTGGTTTTCCATAGACTCCACTGGGAAACTTGTTTTGTCATAAAACATCAAAAGAACCCAATCAAGAATAATTTGTGGATTAAGTATTTCTTTAGAGAAAACCCTCCTGAAACAGTTGAAAATCCTGAAAGCATCCTTGGGAATTCTCCTAGATCTAAAAACTCAACTATTAGCACACCTATCCACAAAGCAAGTTCCGTACCTGAAAAACCTTAAAAACTTGCAGAAATATCTGGTTTCTGATGGTGGACAACAACCAGCCACAATAAAGTTAAAAATCATCCACCTGGTGACTCCAATTCAGATAAATTCTATGCAAAGACTCCACTACAGGAAGAACCTGGAAATATGACCAGTCCTCCTACGAAGAGAGAGTATTCAAGCCCAAATTGGATTCAAGAAATTATTGTTTTTATCTGTAACTATGTTCTATCCTACTTTAAGCCCTATCAAGAATACACTGATGAGGTATACATTGATCATTGGAAAGAGCTCAAGCCTAAAAAATCTAAGCCTCAAATTGCAGACCATAAACATACTTATACACCTATGCCTACCCCAGATACACCTGTGGAAGACCAGGTGAAACATGAGCCTCATGCTATCTTTCTTGATTTTTCTGAAACCTCTAATAGTCATAAATCTCCTTTTTCACTACCTATACCCACAAATGTCCCAAACATATACAAGCCTCTGTTTTTACCTTCTATCCTCTACGCCCTCCCTGCAAATATTGCAAATAATCTTCTCAGATTTGATGGAAAAAATACAAAGATCACTGCTGAGAAACACATTCAAAGTCTGGAGGATTTCCTTGACCTATTTGAGGTAGGAGAAGATGATGTGCGTATTAGAATTTTTTCCTTATCATTACAAGGAAAGGTTCAAAGTTGGTTTAAAGATATTTCAACTGCAACATTAGAAATTTTCATCAATTCACTCAATTTTTCCTGGATAAGTGGGTGGTCATGGGAAATGTGTTTCTCATCATAGAGGAATACAACCATTTAAAAAGACAGCCAGGGGAGACAACGCAACACTTTTCAGGCAGGTTCAATAAGGTATATCATCCATACCTGCTAAGATAAAGTCACCCCCAGGGTGGGCTCTATTGCACTACCCATATACCTTTGACCCAGAGATGGAATTCCAGATAAGAGAAAGGGACCCTTCAACCCTGGAGGAAATGCAAAGGATGGTAGTTGATGTGGAAGCCAACATGCTGAAAGGGGAGGCAAAGGTAAGAGCAATAGAGAAGGACAAAGTAGATAAATAGCAACTGATATCTTCAGAGATAAAGCTAGAGATGGTGATAAACATAGTTAACAAAGAAATGCATATGATTTACAGGAGGAAAGAGGAAGAGTACAATGTTTGGGTTGGAGCTGACTATTCAAAACACCTAGTGATATTTTCTTGAGAATAACAAGCTCTGTCATTACAATGCAAAGATAACAATCAAAATGTGCATGCTGTGAAAGATTGCAAAGAAGAAAATGTAGGAAGTTTTCAAGAAAGACTAAGTTCCCTTCCTACATCTTGTGCTTCCCTATTAAGAGAGAATTTCAAGCAGGTTGCAAATAGAAACAAGGAGGAATGCTCTAGGGAATCAATCAGGGACGAGATGGATGATACAAACCCTTTTTCAGATCCATAAGTTCTCCCCCTAAGCCATCTTGAAATCATAGAATCTGAAATAGAGAAGGAGTCAACACATTTAGAGTCTCTACCCTTATGCTTTAATTCATTTCAGATTATGGAAATAAATTGGAACCCTGAGGATCTATCGGAGGCAATTCATGAATTTCATACTTAAGTTAACTATCATGAAAATCAAGAGAAGTTGGTTGAGAATGAAAGGAATTAGGAAGTAAAAGAAAAACCATCAGATCCCTTCGAAGATACCAAGGATGATTCATTTGTTCTTTTGTGTGAGGCTCAAGAAGAAATTCAGCCTCATGATCAAAAACAAGAGAAATAAAACCACTGTGTTTCAATCCCAGGAAAAGAAGAAGTTAAGTTGTTAGAAAATTAAATATTACAGAGCAATGCAAGACATAAAATATGCAGAAAACATTAGCACACAAAACACATAAAACCAGAGAGACACAGATATACATGGTTCACCCAGTTTGGGCTACGTCAACCCCGAATAGCCAGTCCTTCCTTTCTATTATCCAAGAAAATGAAGAGACACAACCTACAACATATCTGCTGTAATATCCTTTATTCTCTCTCACAATCTCCCTCTATGTTTCTCTCTCTGAGAATACACATACAATACACAGCCGCAATACAATACCCTCATACAAGCGAGGGCTTGCCTTCTAGGGAAAAAAACCCTAAACTAAACATAAATTCTACCATCAGATCATCCGCCTAATGAACGGCCCAGATTGAATAGAAATTACTATACTTTTACAAGGACATTTTACATATTTTTTTAGCTTCGGGGGCGCTGCCCCCGAAACCCCCCACCAGGGGGGGGGGGGGGCTCCATAAATTCGTAGTTTCCTCCCTTGGACTCCCCAGGCAGAGTTTAATTACGGGCACCGTTTCTACCCCCATTAAGGTACAGGGGTCCAATGCTGTGTTACAAAATAAAAAATATAATCAGACTCCACACCCAGCAATCTCCCACTTGGAGACTGATTGTAGCAACTCCACCGCTACTTCATTTGCTGGAAAATGACTCCTCTTTGGACCTGGCTGTTTCTCATCTTCATCGTCATCCTTGAAGACCAATTGAAACTGACCATGTTCTCATTTTCTCCCTGGTTACAACTTTTGTTAGCATATCTGCAACATTCTGGCTAGTGTGTATCTTTTCCAGCTTCAACTGTCCATATTCCAATACTGACCGTATCAAATGGTACTTGAGCTGTATGTGTTTAGTCCTGAAATGAAATGCTGATTTCTTTGCAAGATGAATGGAACTTTGGCTATAACTGTATAATGTTCCCATATCATTCTTCTTACCCAATTCATCCATAAACCTTTGTAACCAAATCATTTCCTTACTAGCCTCTGTGGCAGCAACCTATTCTGCTTCTATTGTTGAAAGCACAACAACACTTTGGATTTTTGAAACCCAACTAACAGCTGTTCCACCTATATTAAATACATATCCTATACTGCTGCTCCTGTTATCTCTGTCACCTGCCATATCTACATCAACATATCCCTATAGATCAATGTTTGAACCACCAAAGCATAATTCTTGATTTGTGGTACCTCTCAAATATCTGAGAATCCATTTCACTGCCATCCAATGTTCTTTTCCTGGATTTTTCATGTAGCTGCTTACAACTCCCACTACATGTGCAATATCAGGCCTTGTGCAGACCATTGCATACATTAAGATTCCAACTGATGATGCATATGGAACTTTAGACATGTAGTCCATTTCTTCTTGGGCCTTGGGGCACATCTCCTTACTAAGTTTGAAATGACTAGCAAAAGGTGTACTAACTGGTTTTTCATTCTGCATATTAAATATTTTCAACACCTTTTGTATGTACTCATTCTGAGACAGTGTTAATTTGCAATTTTTCCTGTCTCTAGTTATTCTCATACCAAGGATTTGTTTTGCAGCTCCCAAATCCTTCATTGCAAATGAATTTTCCAATTTTCTTTTGAGCACATTTATTTCCTGCATGTTAGACCCTGAAACAAGCATGCCATCTACATACAATAACAATATAATATAGCTTCCATCATTTTTCCTTTTCAGATAAACACAATGATCAGAGTGACATCAGTATAACCTTGTTCAGACATAAACTTGTCAAATTTTAGATACCACTGCATTGGAGCCTGTTTTAAGCCATACAAGCTCTTCTTTAACATGCACACTAATTTTTCTTTCCCTTTGACCTCATATCCTTCTAGTTGCTGCATATAGATCTCTTCCTCCAAATCTCCATGGAGAAATGATGTCTTTATATCTAACTCTCCAAGATGTAAATCTTTCCCTGCTACAAGACTTAAAATAGTTCTGATTGAAGTCATCTTAACAACAGGAGAAAATATTTCATCAAAATCAATACCTTTCTTCTGTGCAAACCCCTTCACCACAAGTCTAGCTTTGTACCTCTATTTTCCTCCATCTTCTTCCTTCATCCTGTAAACCCATTTATTCTGCAATGTAGTTTTACCTGTAGGCAACCTGACTAAGTCCCAAGTCTGGTTATGCATTAAGGAGTCCATCTCTTCTTCCATGGCTAGCTCCCACTTCTTCCTGCTTTCAACCTGCATTGCTTCTTCATAACATTTAGGTTCACCAGAATCAGTCAACAATAAATAATATAATGAAGGAGAGTATCGTTCAGGGGGTCTACTTATCCTGGTAGATCTTCTGACACCACTTTCAGGTGTTTGAGGTGCCTGTTGCTGTTGTGGTGGTTGTTGTTGTTGTGGCTGTTGATTATTATTATTTTCAGGCACCTTTACTTTTTCTGTGATCTCATCAAGAACTATGTATTCTTTGTTTTCTTTTTCCTGTTTCTTTTCCTGCAACTGATTCTTATACAATACCTTTTCATTGAATATTACATCTCTGCTCCTAATGATTTTTTTATTTTCATAATCATATAAGCGATAACCAAAATCATTAACACCATATCGAATAAAGGTACATTTCTTTGATTTTGCCTCAAGCTTTGTTCTATTTTCTTTATTAATATGGACAAAGGCCTCACAACCAAAAGGCTTTAAAAAAGAGTAGTTTACCTTTTTACCTGTCCATGCTTCCTCTAGAATACCACCATCCAAGGAACTTGAAGGCCCTTTGTTTATTAGATAAACAACAGTATCTACAGCATCTGCCCAAAATTGTAAAGGCAATCCTGCATGCAATCTCATGCACCTTGCACGCTCCATGATTGTTCTGTTCATCCTTTCTGACACACCATTTTCTTATGGTGTTCTTGGAACTGTCTTCTCTCTACGAATTCCATGTTCTAAACAGTACCTATCAAACTCTTTGCTGCAATATTCACCTTCATTTTCTGATCTGAGACACTTCAACTTCTTTCCTGTCTCAATCTCAACCAAAGCTTTCCATTTCTTGAAAGTATCAAATACATCAGATTTATTCTGAATACAATAAATCCAAGTTTTTCTAGTTGCATCATCAATAAAAGTAACATAATAATGAGAGCCACCAAGATATGATACCTGAGCAGGTCCCCATACATATGTATGCACAAGCTCTAATTTTTCGCTCTTCTTTTCTTTCCCAACTCTGAGAAATCTGACTCTCTTCTATTTTCCATAAATGCAATTCTCACAGAAATCCAAATCAACATTCTTCAAACCCGACAACATATTTATTGAGTGAAGAATCTTCTTCCCCTTCTCACTCATGTGTTCGAGTCTATGATGCCATAACGCTGCATCTGCTCCTTTGGAAGTTAAAGCATTAACAAAGTTAGAAATACCATTGCATAAATACAATGTACCAACCTTTTCGCCTTTTGCTATTACCAGTGCTCCTTTGGTGACCTTCCAAGTTTTATCTGTGAAAGTTATCACAAAACCTTCACTGCCTAACTGCCCTGTTGAAATCATATTTTTCTTCAGATTTGGAACATGCCTTACCTCCTTTAATAGCCATTGGTTTCCATTCTATTTTTTTACAAGAACCTTACCCATTCCAACAATTTTACAGGGTTTATCATCACCCAAACGGACTTGTCCAAAATCTCCTTGAACATAGTCATGAAAATATTTCTTATTGGGTGTGGCATGGAATGAGGCCCCTGAATCTACCACGTTGGAATCAATAACATTTTTGAAAGAAAGAATCAAAGCATCTTGTAACACATCACCTGCCACATTTGCTTCATGATTGTTTTCTTCTTGTGCATCACCTTCTTTTCCCTTTCAATATCTACAGTCTTTCTTTAGGTGTCCTTTCTTTCCGCATTTACAGCACACTATCCCCGATCTGGACTTGGATCTGCCTTTCCTTGATTTACTGCAATATCCTGAGCGCTTTCCTCTTTCCATTTTTCTTCCCCTAGACTCCGCACTCAAAGCATTACCTGATGTCTCACCAGAGCTTTTCCGTCGCATTTCCTCACTAAGGATAGCACCGACAACATCATCAAACTTTAAAGTACTAGATCCAGAGACAGAGTTACTAATGGCCATAACTAAACCATTCCATATTTCTGGCAAAAAGAGCCCTAACTTCATCATCAAAGTTTACCCCTACAGAACTTAACTGACTGATAACTGTATTAAAATCATTTAAATGGTCTGCAAAAGATCTACCTTCCGACATCTTCATATTAAATAATCATTTCATAAGAAATACCTTGTTTGAGGTCGAGGTTTTTTCATATAATTTCTCCAATGTCTTAATCAAACCCTCTGTTGTTGTTTCCTTCGAAATATTTAAGGCTACCGAAGCCGCGAGGCACAACCATACTGTTTCGAGTGATTTTCTATCAAGAATATCCCATTTTGTGTCTGTCATAGTTGTTGGCTTCTTTTTTTTTTCCGCTCAATGGTAGGTACAGATCTTTCTGATACATATAATATTCCATCTGCATCTTCCACAACGGGAAGTTTTGGCTGTTAAATTTATCGACCCTAAATTTACCATCTTCCACCATTTCTCCCACTTGAACGAGGAACCCTTCTTTCTTGTGAGTTTATCAGCCAAATAGACCTTCGGCTCTGATACCAATTGTTAGAAAATTAAATATTACAGAGCAATGAAAGTTGAAAGCAGGAAGAAGTGGGAGCCAACCATGGAAGAAGAGATGGAATCCTTAATGCATAACCATACTTGGGACTTAGTCAGGTTGGCTACAGGTAGAACTACATTTCAGAATAAATGGGTTTATAGGCTGAAAGAAGAATATGGAGGAAAATAGAGGTACAAAGCTAGACTTGTGGTGAAGGGGTTTGCATAGAAGAAAGATATTGATTTTAATGAAATATTTTCTCCTGTTGTTAAGATGACTTTAATCAAAACTATTTTAAGTCTTGTAGTAGGGGAATATTTACATCTTGAATAGTTAGATGTAAAAATAAAATTTCTCCATGGATATTTGGAGGAAGAGATCTATATGCAGCAACCAGAAGGATATGAGGTCAAAGGGAAAGAAAAATTAGTGTGCAGGTTAAAGAAGAGCTTGTATGGCTTAAAATAGGCTCTAAGGCAATGGTATCTAAAATTTGACAAGTTTATGTCTGAACAAGGTTATACTAGATGTCACTCTGATCATTGTGTTTATCTGAAAAGGCAAAATGATGGTAGTAATATTATATTGTTATTGTATGTAGATGACATGATTGTTGCAGGGTCTAACATGCAGGAAATAAATGTGCTAAAAAGAAAATTGGAAAATTCATTTGCAATGAAGGATTTGGGAGTTGCAAAACAAATCCTTGGTATGAGAATAACTAGAGATAGGAAAAATCACAAATTAAAACTATCTCAGAATGAGTACATACAAAAGGTGTTGAAAAGATTTAATATGCAGAATGCAAAACCAGTTAGTATTAAAGGAGGTAAGGCATGTTCCAGATCTGAAGAAAAATATGATTTCAACAGGGTAGTTAGGCAGTGAAGGTTGTGTGACAACTTTCACAGATAAAACTTGGAAGGTCACCAAAGGAGCGCTAGTAATAGCAAAAGGCGAAAAGGTTGGTACATTGTATTTATGCAATGGTATTTCTAACTCTATTAATGCTTTAACTTCCAAAGGAGAAGATGCAACATTATGGCATCATAGGCTCGGACACATGAGTGAGAAGGGGATGAAGATTCTTCAATGACGAAATTTGTTGCCAGGTTTGAAGAATGTTTATTTGGATTTCTATGAGAATTGCATTTATGGAAAACAGAAGAGATTCAAATTTCTCAGAGTTGGGAAAGAAAAGAAGAGCGAAAAATTAGAGCTTGTGCATATAGATGTATGGGGACCTGCTCAAGTATCATCTCTTGGTGGCTCTTGTTATTATGTTACTTTTATTCATGATGCAACTAGAAAAACTTGGATTTATTGTATTCAGAATAAATTTGATGTTTTTGATACTTTCAAGAAATGAAAAGCTTTGGTTGAGATTGAGACAGGAAAGAAGTTGAAGTGTCTCAGATCAGACGATGGAGGTGAATATTGCAGCAAAGAGTTTGATAGGTACTGTTCAGAGCATGGAATTCGTAGAGAGAAGATAGTTCCAAGAACACCACAAGAAAATGGTGTGTTAGAAAGGATGAACAGAACAATCATGGAGCGTGCAAGGTGCATGAGATTGCATGCAGGATTGCCTTTACAATTTTGGGAAAATGCTGTAGATACTGCTATTTATCTAATAAACAGAGGGCCTTCAAGTTCCTTGGATGGTGGTATTCTAGAGGAAGCATGGATAGGTAAAAAGGTAAACTACTCCTTTTTAAAGCCTTTTGGTTGTAAGGCCTTTGTCCATATTAATAAAGAAAATAGAACAAAGCTTGAGGAAAAATCAAAGAAATGTACCTTTATTGGATATGGTGTTAATGATTTTGGTTATCACTTATATGATTATGAAAATCACAAAATCAGGAGCAGAGATGTAATATTCAATGAAAAGGTGTTGTATAAGAATTAGTTGTAGGAAAAGAAATAGGAAAAAGAAAACAAAGAATACATAGTTATTGATGAGATCACAGAAAAGGTAAAGGTGCCTGAAAATAATAATAACCAAGAGCACTCTCTTTCTAATCCCGACTACCATATATAAGAAAATAAGCTTATAGATCAACATATGGTGGAGCAATCTGCTGATCTAGTGTGCATATTGGATAACATTCCTTCTATGAATAAGCTACCCAAGTATGACCAATATGATGATGATTATGTTCTCCAGACTCAAGCTAACACTACAGAAAAATTAGTAACTAGTTTTTGGGACAAAGACAATCATTTTTTCAAATATAGTGATCAGCAAATACAAATTAGCTATGAAAGTGAAGAAGAAAGTGCAGAAAGTTTGGAAGATAGGGAAGGATCTTTACCTTTTTGTTGTGCTTCATTTCAGTTCATCAAAGACAACCTTAATACAATTAGAAATCAACAGCCTTTGGGTATTGTTATTAACAGAAAAGAAGACCTTCAGCCTTATGATCAGTATTCACAAGAGAAAGAGAGCAGTTGTGGTTCTATCCAAGGAAAAAGGAAAATGCCTCCTCCTTTAACTGAAGGAGAAATCGATCAGGTTCTGAGCATGCAACCAACCTTTGAATTTTTATATAAATAAATTATTCCTGTTTTTTATACTGCTGATTTGTGTGTTGCAACATTTCCTTATGAAGAAACAGAGGAAAAAATTGATGGTAGGGCTGCACTACCCTGTCAGGAGGACCTATTGCCATAAAATGCTCTTAATGAGGGCTTTCAGACAAAGTTTAGCCCATTAAATCAGGGCATACCAGGGTTGTTCACAGGCAACAACGTTAGGTAGACCAATGAAGGAGGCAGGGGTAGATGAAGAAATAAATCTATTTCTACAAGCTTGAATTAAGTTATTGCACAATAAAAGAGCAGTAGAAAGCCTTCAGGCTCTGATAGATAATTGCACAAATACAGAACAACCATTGGTAGAACAAAAATATGTCAAAAAAATTAATAAGAATAAGAAGAGGACAGAGCGAGAGATGTGTATGACCATGCACATTGGTGCTTATGAGATGGATCAGGTTATTTTAGATTTGGGGTCTGATGCAAATGTTCTACCTAAGAAAACCTGGCAGCACATGGAAGAACCTGAGATAGAATGGTCTACCATTCAACTGTGCATGGAAAATCAACAGAAAATCATTCCATTAGGAAGGTTGTTGTAGTTCGTAGTCAGTATTGAAGGTGTTAAGGTGCTCACAGATTTTGAAGTTATCCAAATTGTAGATGATACTTATAATTGTCCTGCACTATTGGGATTGGACTGGGCTATTGATATGGATGGTATCATAAACCTGACGAACCAAAAAATGGAGTTTGAAAGTAATGGAACTAGAGTAATATTCACCCTAGACCCTGCAGAAGGACACATATACACGGAACCTATGCACATTGATGATGCTATTGATCAGATATATAAGTTGAATTTGGCGAGGAAGATTGGATCAACCCAACGGCTGATGGAAATATTAATTGGGAAAAGGATAGCTCTTGTTTCTCAGATTCCAATGAAGAATTAGAAAACTGGCAGAACCGGTTGCATGAAGTATCTGCGCTGCGATGTAATCGAGTGACCATATCTCTTCGATGCATAACATATGAGGTACGCGAATTGCCACACTATGATGGTTTAACTGATGTAAACATGTTTTTAGACAATTGGAAAGAACTGTTCCAAAATCAGACAGAGATTCCATGCCCTAGATCTCAGACTGTGCGCTACTCTAGTAAGATGGTGGGAAACTCATAAAGAAAACATGGGCAATTGGGATGAATGTGCACGCTTGATGAGGTTACACTTTGAACATCTAATTATTAGAATGGAAGAAGTCTACTCTAGAAAAGATGATTTGCGTAGACATTTGGCTAGATGGAGTCTGGTATGGGGCATAGAATCAAGACCTGAATTGGTCCACATGTTCATTCATACAATGGGGAAGGTACCTACTGATTGGTATTTGGAGACAGAGCCGTGTCGAGGTACTAGTGAATGTTCTATGCTAACAGAGAGTTTCATTCTGACATTCAGCTTTGAGAGGGGATTTGATAAGATTGGTAAAGCATTGCATAACATTCAAGAAGTGATATTTGATAAGAAAAGCCATAAATCAAGTGCGCTCCACCAGCATGGGATGCGCAGATGAAGGATATTGTGAATTGCAGAAATCTGACAGTTGAAGAGAGTGAATAAGATCCAAGGAATATCACAATTTGGGAATATGAGGGACAAAACACAGTTGCTAGGCCTTCAATCACTTCACCCGATAATGTCAAACAACTGCGCTCAATATTGGGGCATGCTGGGTACTATCGGAAGATCATCGAGGGCTATGCATTAATAACTGCGCCCATGGAAAAATTTCCCAGGAAGAATGAGACGTTATGTTGGGATGAGGAATGTCAAATGATTTTTGAATTATTGAAGGAAAATATGGTCACCAATCACTTTGCTTTGAAATACTTGGTCAATAAGCCTGTGTTGGGGGGGGAGATATACAAGTGGTTGTTATTATTCCAAGGGCATGAGTTTGATATGCGCAGAGAGATGCAACGCATGCGTGGTAGCTGCGCGAGGAGGTTGACTGGGTCGTAGAGGTGCCAAATCTAGCCGTTGGAACAATAAATTTGGAAAAGACAACTTTATTACCATTTATTGGAGCGTCTAGGTTGCATTTAATGGGGGGATTTTTCCAGATTTGGGACTATTTTGTCATTTATGGAGACACATTAATGCATCAAGGAACGTTGAAGACGTGCCAAAACTATAAATATGACCTATGGGGTTGCAATAGTTCCCTTTTCTTTCTGAGTGAATTATCTTCCCAGAGCTCATTTATTTCTGCAAAATATTGATTGTCTATATCTGGTTTGGATCTGGGATTTGAGGAGGAGTTACACCGGAGGGGTTTGGTTTACGTAATTCCACCCATCATGATAGAAACACGCCCCAGAGAAGATCCTACTGCATCAGAGGTTCCTGTTGCACCAGTTGTTGAAACACCTGTACCCACAAAGCCTAAGAAAGGTCAAACATCGGGAACCCATAAATCTCCCAGGGAAAAGACTCCAAAACCATGCTCTACTGCAGCTGAGTGCCAGAAGTGGCATATGGCGGAGATTCCTAAGACAATTATGGAAGAAGAGGATGATGTGGTCGAAGTGGCCCCATTCTCGCCGTTTCTGACCTATTTCGCGTCGCGCAAAGTGTCAGTAAGAGATCCCAAATATCTCGACAAGGTGCGATCGAGTATCAATATGCCCTTGATTCCTGAAAATTTCCCGGTGGAAGGTGACATGTTTGCAAAAGTGCCGCAACTAAAAGTGGAGGATTGGGACATCACAAATATTGATAAGTTTCCTGAACTTGCACCATAGGTCTACTTAGATCATGAACAGTATGAGGAGGGACTTGTTAGAGTCGGTATAATCATACCTCCATCAGAGATCAAAAACTCTTTGTTGCATTTCATTTTAGGTGTCTCATTCATCCAGTCAGTTGCATTCCGATAGGAGCATCAATTTTCTGACGGAAGGGTCTGGTCTCTCATTTTTCCTCATGTCATGTATCTTCTGGTTTGTGTCTGATCATTAAAGTTCATCAAAATTCATCAAAGTCAATTTTGCAGTTATTCATAGTCATGGATGGTATTTCGGCCAGCAAAGAGTTTTTTCAGTCATTAGGTCTAGGGTTTCGTCTTCAAAATGTCAAATAATGCCAGCAGACACATGAGGATGTTTCTAACAAGTTTTCATTCCAAAATTTTCATTGTCAATAATGCTGAGAAGGATTCTTCTTCAAAACTTTGTTTTGAAGAAGAAATCGTCAAATGTTTTTTGTAATAAATATGTAATTTTTAAGGTTTTTCAAGTTCTACAAATATTCAGGCACAACCCTGGTCTCCTTTGCCGAAATCACATGCCAATCATCCCTGCAAAAAATTTCCAAGAGTTTCATCATTCAGCCAAAAATCAGTGGAAACAAGAAAATCAGAGTTTACATTTAAAAAGTGAAAAGTGCCAATTTCAAAACATTACAAAAGTGGGTTATTTCAAAATGAAAATCAAAATCCTTTGATACATAAGATATTTCCACATTGATCAATTCATTTTCTCCAAGAGACATCAAAGAAAACCGAGTCAGATTGTGAAAGTGTGAAAACAGGGTTTGAAGGCCGGACTGTGGATGAGTTTGCCTGCACGGCGCGTTGGGCCTCTGTCGCGGTGCACATAATAGTCGCGGCGCACTAGGCCAATTTTCACTGTGTAGAATTGCACTGTTGCGGTGCACAAGGAGAGTGCGACGCGTTGGGTTGTGCGCGCGGCGCATAGAGCTGTCAAGCCGGAATTTTTCCATTTCTTCATAAAAAATCAAAACGAATCCAACTCTTTTGCTACAAGTAATTTTGTGCGCCCTTGCCACTGCTATTAGATCGTGTTTGGTGTTGTTTGGAGGCAAAGACATGAGAGTTTTGATTGGTGAAATTAAACCCTATCACTTGGTGAAAAACTGCTCCTAGGGTTTAAAATTGGGTGTTAAAACTTGTCATTGGTACCAAACACTCCCATTACATTCCCACTTGTGGATTTCCCCCCCTCACTGTCACAATGTCATTAATATCCCTCTCCTATTCCCTCATAATCCTATTTATCACTCATATCACTTGTGCCTAAATCATATTTTCACTATCCCTAAACCCTACCATCTCCCATATCATCTGCAAAATTCCCAATTCCTAAATACAGTCAAGTGACTGTTAACACATTTCAAATCTCACTTGAAAAAATCCACAGTCCACTTTTCCCACTGTCCCATATTCCTCACAGTTCCTTATTTCCCTTTGGCACATTTGGCATTTAAGCAAAAAACACCAAATTCACATTTTCAAACAAAACAAACATACATTTGGCATAAAATTGAAAACACCATGACAGACACAGATTCATCATATGAGCAAGACAGTGATTCTACCACAGAGCTTCATGTACCGAGAAGGCCTCGTAAAGGAGGCAGACATGTGAGGGAGGAGCCCACCTCATTGGCTCAGTTGGAGGCCTGCCCACTTGCTATGGCCTGTTTCCGAGAGCAGTCATGTTATCAGTACTGTGAGAGAGTTTCTCAGATTCAGCATCATCAGGAGTTAGCCCGGTTGTTTGTTTTACATTTTTGAGATGGTCAGGTTACCCTCGCTGGTGTAAATTTCACCTTGACACCAGAAACCATTTCTCAGGCAACAGGAATACCTAATGTAGGAGAGGAGTGGAATAAAAGACAGTAGGTGGATAGAGTACATTATGAGCCATACATCAGGCCTGGCTATCTGAGGCAACTCAGCAGGGTATTTCCATTCCGATTTCTGAAGGAATATTATGCACCATTGATGAGACTCATTATCAAGTACTTCAGTTGTGAGGGCCGGTTCTCACGCCTTTACGCATACCACATAGAATTTTGATGCATTTCACGAGAGTGAGGATGATGAACATCCCATATTTCATGTGCCGAAACATAGAGAGGATGACTACTCTTGTGTAGAAGAAGACTCCAGAGCAGCAGCATAACAACATTTATCATTATGCGCTCATAAAAATGATTTTGGTACATCAGCTTGGATTGTAGGGCATTGCATGGGAAGAGTTCATTTCCCGTGACTTTTTCACAGCCCATCACCCTCCTCTGGAGATTGTTCATGGTGTAGGTGAGCCTTAACATCAGTTTGAGGGTCCTGAGACAGAGCCTATCAGTGTTCCAGTATGTGTTACCTATCAGAGAGGCACCAAAGCCTTATTTGCAGCAGCACGACGAGTACTATCTCCACCCGTGGTGGAAGGGGTCTCGTTACCTTCATCAGCAGCACGAGTACTATCTCCACTTGGGGTGGAAGGGGTATCGCCTTCGACATCAGCACAGGTACAGGGACAGGACAGAGGAAAGATCCCTATGCAAGATGAGGGCCCTTCAGGAGGCCAAGATACTGATTTTACACTCATTGATGTTGATTTGAGCTCTCCTAGCTCAAAACTGAGGGAGATCATTCAGCAGCAGAAAAATGAGATTGACACATTGAATGAAAAGTTGCAGAGAGCTCAGTGGATCATTAAATATTTGAAGCAGCGGAATAAGCAGCTGGAGGATTAGCAGACGATCATGGAGTTACAAAACATTCGCGAGAACCGGCAAGCTGCTTGAAGAAGCCCATCCAAGATGACACCTATCGAGCGGGAGATTGAGGCCGATAGAGAGACATGGCTGAAGAGAGTCAAAGTGCATCTTGAGAAGCTATTGGAGAAAGAAAACAAAGAGAAGAACATTCTCCGACACATGAAGAACCACTATTGGGCACGCACACATGTCTGCAAAGCAAAAATCAAGATCCTGAAGGCGAGGCTAAGGAGGGCACTAAAACGTCGGAAAAGGCCTGATCCACTTCAAATCTTGGCTGAAGCTTCTTTGGCTGAGCATGATACTTGATGGGGGACCTTCACTCCAAATTTCAGCAAATTTGGAGAAAATTTTGTCATTTTTGAATTTTTTTGGTCACAAAACAGGTTTTTTTGCCCAACGTGTAGCACCACCTTGCGTGCGCGTAGGTTTGAGAGATCTTCTGGAGGAAAAATTCACATTTTTAGATTTTTTATGAAAATTTATGCATGCTCAAGAATGGCCCAAGGATTTCATCAAGTTCTGGGTGGCCTAAAGGGTCAAAAACACCTTGAAAATGGCCTTTCTGCCACTTTTTGCACCCACAGGAAGCAGTGTTGGGAGATTGAAGTTTTGGAGGGGAAAATGACATCGAAATCTAGAAATTACACTTGGGTTGGAAGTTAGACAGGCAGGGATTTCCAACGAGCTATCATGTGCTCAATTTGGACTTCGTGAAGTGCCTAAAAATCAGCTCCAAATTTGTGCTAGGCATAGAGATTTTGGGCGCGGCGCATAGAGGATTTTGGCCTATTTTTCACTCTTCAGCTCAGAATTTCGCCCAGTTTTGACTAGTTTCACTTTTTCATGTAACTATTGATCTAAATTGATGTAATTTCATGACCATGATGTAAATTTGGCACATTTTTACTTGTTCTAGAAGATTCATTCACTAAAAGGTGAAATGTGAGTGAATGGATCAGTTTCCTAGCATATAGAGGCAAGTGGTTTGATTGCCTAGATTTCAGTTCCTAGTTTAGAATTAGTTGAAACAGCTCCTAGAAGGATGAGATCGACCCCTAGAGGCATGGGAAAGGGTTAGAGTTGTCTATATATTGTATTTTCTGAGACATTTTCAGGGTTGGACTCTAGGGAATAGTTTGGCACCTCATTGTATATTCATTTCAGAATTTTTGGCAAAGGAAAGACCAGGGTTTTGCAACACTTTTTGGGATCCTTGTGGCTCTGAGTTTTGATGGTGTTTTTGTCCATGTAATTTTAATTTCATTAATGTTTTATGTATTCCATTTTCCTTCTCTTTGCTTCTGAAATTAAACAAATGAGTGACTAAGGTAGAATTCTTTAGTTTGCTTATGCTCTGCCTTAAAATTTTGTTTAGTTTTATAGGTTTTCTTCTGTTTGAAGAAGATCCTTGCAGCCTCTTGCCCTCTTCAACTCCTCATCAGTCTTTTCTATCCATTCATTCAATCTAAGACATCAAATCCATTTCCTTCCTTGCCCCAACTTGAACTCTGCAAGAATTTGGCCTCATCCCCAAGCCCAAAATTTCCTTTCCCTTGTTTCCCACAAAAACCCCTAAAATCAATTCAAACTCCTTGATTTATATACCTAGCCTAAATTAGCATTCATTTTTAGGTTTTAACCCTGAACAGAAATTATCTACACACGAATCTTATAGCAGAAAATAAACAATAGCAAGAGCATAAAACATAAAACAGATAAACACAGAGATTTTCCCCTGGATCCCAAATCGGGACGACCAGCTTGATTTTTCATTATATTCCTTTTAGTGTTACAACACACATATATATACATGCTGAAGCATACATAAACCCTAATCCATAAACCCTGGATTAGAACATAACCGTAGTTCCCTTGACCGGATCTACAAAAATACCAGGGGCCGAAAACCATCGTACCCCAATACCATGTGCAAAACCATGCACAAACCATGGACGCGGACTACCCGCCGGAAATTAAGGACGCGGATTCTCCCACTTGTTGTTTTATTTCATAAAATAAGAGAGCTTAGTCATTGGCCCAATTCTTCAACACCCATTGTTTCTCTACACCAAGAGAACTTCTGAGTGCTCACAGACTTCGTCAATGCATCTGCAACATTCTTCAAAGTGTCCACCAACAACACCCTTTTAGCCTCAACCATATCTCTAACAAAGTGATATTGAACATCAATGTGCTTTGTCTTTGAATGATAAGCAGGGTTCTTAGCCAAGAAAATTGCACTTTGGCTATCACAGTCTATCCTTATAGCTTGTTGTACCAACTCCATACTTGAACACAATCTCTGCAACCAAACTGCTTCCTTGCTTGCATGAGTGGCTGCTATGTATTCTGCCTCTGTAGTTGAAAGAGCCACTACAGACTGTCTTTTACTCATCCAACTGACTGCACCTCCAAATAAGCTAAACACATACCCACTTGTAGATCTTCTTTGGTCCAGATCTCCAGCCCAGTCTGCATCAACAAAACCATGAATGTCCAACATTATTTCCAATCCTGGTCTTCCCTGGTAGCACAAGCCATAATCACTAGTGCCACGTAAATATCTGAAAACCCGCTTCACTGCTGTCTAATGCTCCTTCCCTGGGTTTGACATAAACCTGCTCAATACTCCCACTGCATGTGCAATGTCTGGTCTAGTACAAACCATTGCATACATCAGGCTACCCACTGCACTTGCATATGGAACACGGGACATATCCTCCTCTTCTTCTTGTGTCTTGGGACACTGTTCAGCAGACAGCTTTGCACCTACATGAATAGGAACACTCACCGGTTTACTATCCTGCATATTGAACCTATGCAATATAGTCTCGACATACTTCCTTTGGTTTAACCAGAGCTTCCTCTTTGCCTGATCTCTCTTAATTTCCATGCCCAAAATATAGTTTGCAGCACCAAGATCCTTCATGTCGAATTTGGAGAACAGTTGGGTCTTCAAATCTTGGATAATTTCTTTGTCATTTCCAATCAACAACATATCATCCACATACAAGACCAAATAGATAACACGGTCACCAATTAATTTAAAATAAACACAGTGATCCTCCTTGCTTCTGGTGAAGCCAAGTCCCCGTATATAGGTATCAAATTTCTGATACCACATCCTTGGTGACCATTTTAACCCATACAGAGACTTCTTCAACCTGCATACTAGTTCTTTCTTACCCTTCACCATAAAGCCTTCAGGTTGCTTCATGTAGATCTCCTCTTCTAGATCCCCGTGAAGAAATGTTGTCTTCACATCCATCTGCTCTATCTCAAAATCAAATGCAGCAGCAACAGATAAAAGTAATCTAATAGAAGTAACCTTGGCAACAGGAGAAAAAATATCACCAAAATCAATTCCCGGCACCTGGGAATAACCTTTCGCTACCAACCGAGCTTTGTATTTCTCCACCTTGCCTTCTACATTCATCTTTTTCTTAAACACCCATTTGCTCCCAATGGGCTTCCTTCCAGCCGGCAACTCCACCAGATCCCATGCATCGTTTTTGTGCAAGGATGCCATTTCATCAACCATGGCCTCCTTCCAGAGTTTTCCATCCTCTGAATCTACTGCCTCCCTGACAGTTCTGGGTTCATCATCAGTTATAGTTAAGGTAAAACCTGAACAGAAAGCAGATGGACTATACCTTTCTGGTTGCCTTCTTTCCCGAACTGATCTTCTCAAAGCTGGAGTTTGTGGCTCTTCATCTTCGGAGTCTTCTTCTGTTGTAGAGTCTGATTCATCCTCCTTTAGCTCAAACTCTATCTTCTTAGGTTCCTTTGGTAGGACTTCATGTTTAACAACATCTTTCACTTCTCTAAACACCCCATCTCGGCTGTACACAACCTTCCTTGTTTCTGGGTTCCAAAGCTTGTAACCCTTTAAACCATCCTTATACCCAATAAAGATGCACTTTTCAGATTTATTATCCAACTTGGTCCTTTTCTCCTTTGGAACATGTACATATGCATCACATCCAAATACCCTTAGATGTGAAAGAGAGGGTTTATTACCAGTCCATACCTCATGTGGAGTCTTATCCTCCAACGCTGATGAAGGTGATTTGTTAACTAAGTAACATGCAGTCTCCACTGCCTCTGCCCAGAATTCTTGTCCTAACCCGGTACCACTGAGCATGCTTCTTGCCTTTTCCATTAGTGTTCTATTCATTCTTTCTGCAACTCCATTTTGCTGAGGTGTGTATGGAGTAGTCTTCTATCGTGCTATACCACACTTCTTACAGAACTCTTCAAATTCCTTCTTGCAGAACTCCCCACCATTATCTGTCCTCAACGCCTTTATCTTCTTCTCTGTCTGGTTTTCCACCAGAGCCTTAAATTCATTAAATTTGTCAAAGACTTCAGATTTCTTCCTCAAGAAATATATCCATGTATTCCTTGAGAAGTCATCTATGAATGAAACATAGTACACAGACTTTCCCAGTGATGGAACTGACACAGGCCCAAACACATCACCGTGCACAAGTTCTAATATCTTGTTTGCCCTCTTAGCACCAGAAGGAAAACTCACCCGATTTTGCTTCCCATATACACAATGTTCACAGAAATCAAAATCTAGAGAACAATTAGACATACCTTCTACCATACCATCTCTATGCAGTATCCGAAGGCCCTTCTCTCCAATATGTCCAAGCCTTTGATGCCATAACATGGTCTTTTCTCCTGCAGAGACAACTTAGGCTTTCCGTCCCACTTTCAGAACCACAGAATCGTTGGTTAATCTATCAATACCAGAGTGGAGGAAGCTTGTACAGAGTTCCAACCTGAACTCCCCGCATTAATACCAGTGCTCCCCGAACCATCTTGCAGACATCTTTCTCGAACACTATTTTTATACCCGCATCATCCATCTTGCTTACAGAAATCAGATTTCTGGCCAATGCAGGAATATGCAGAACACCAGGAAGTGTTCTAATCCTCCCACCTTGCAGCTTCAGCTTGACCTTTCCACGTCCGACGATTCTGGCCTTCCTATCATCCCCTAGGAAGACATCACCACCATCATATTTCTCATACCCGCAGAACCACTCCCTATGGGGAGTGAAGTGAAAGGATGCACCTGAGTCAATCAACCATGACTCATGATCTACATGTGTATTTGAAGAAGAAGCCAAATACACATCCCCACCTTCGTCCGAGGTGGTTTTTTCCTCTGCAGAAGGAGCATCATCAGATCCCTTTCCTTTCTCAGGAGCTTTAGATCTGCAGTCCTTTTTGTAGTGCCCTTCCTTTCTGCATTTCCAGCATACCTTTACAAACTTTCCAGGAGATTTAGATCTCCCTCTAGATTTGGATCTCCCACTCGAAACCTTATTCTTTTTTCTGTTTTGGGACCTTCCTCGTACAGATAAGGCATCTCCATTCTGGCCCTCCATATTTCTCCGTCTCATTTCCTCCGACAGCAAGGCTAAGACAATGTCATCAAAATTCAAGGTAGTTGTATTGCTACCTATTGCAATAACCAGACTGCCCCACGAGTCTGGTAGAGAGCACAAAAAACTGATGCACTTATCTTCATCTGAGATTTTAATATCAACAGACGACAGCTGACTTACCACAGTATTGAAGGCGTTCAGATGCTCTGTCACCGAGTCTCCATCCTTCATCCTCATGTTATACAGCTTTTTCCGCAGGAACAACTTATTCACCAGAGACTTAGATTGGTACAAAGTCCCAAGTTTTTCCCACAAATTCTTTGCCGTAGCTTCCCCAGATACATTCAACAATACTGAATCTGAGACACACAACCGTATTGTGCTCTTAGCCTTCCGATCCAGTTTCTTCCAGTCTTCATCTGACATTGTCGTTGGTTTAGTACCTAGATCTACCGCAATCCACTGATCTTTATCCACCAGCAGATCCTCCATCTTGAGCTTCCACAACTCAAAACTCTGACCATTAAATTTCTCGATCTCTATCTTTCCGCCGCTCGCCATATTCTTTCACCGCAAGAATTGATCCCGCAGATCTCCCACTGCACAGGGTCTACCACAGGCCCGAGCAAAAAACCCTCAACAACAAAGGCGTCCCCTTGAAGCCGAAATAGCTCTGATACCAAATGTAGGTCTTAACCCTGAACAGAAATTATCTACACACGAATCTTATAACAGAAAATAAACAATAGCGAGAGCATAAAACATAAAACAGATAAACACAGAGATTTTCCCCTGGATCCCAAATCGGGACGACCAACTTGATTTTTAATTATATTCCTTTTAGTGTTACAACACATATATATACATGCCGAAGCATACATAAACCCCAATCCATTAACCCTGGATTAGAACATAACCGTAGTTCCCTTGACCGGATCTACAAAATACTAGGGGCCGAAAACCATCGAACCCCAAAACCATGTGCAAAACCATGCACAAAACCGGGGCTGCACTACCCACATGTGCTTAATCGTGGAAAGAATATAACACATACCCAACATCATTTCGATCTCAAGCCCTATTGATTACTTTTCGCTGAGATTGACCCGGAGAGAGCCCTCTCTTGTTCTGGTAGGGCTAGCTACCAGACTGAGCGTGGTTTGATGTTACCTTGAACTTTGCCTTCCTTCAGCCTGAGGTAAATTTAGGCACAATGTGTGGCACTTCAGAAAAATAAGCCACTTCATTTTAAATGGGTCAATGCATATACACCAAACAATAACCATATGCAATGTGCTGATGTGCTCGTTCAAGGGAAACCTTGCAAACTGTATTGGTCAAATTTGAAAATAACCTTCTAAAGTTCAAGATACTTTTGAACAAAAATTACAGGCATGAATTGTTGGATTTGAAACAGGCAAAAAGACAATGTTGGGCAACAATTTTAATGCCCAAAATAAAATATGTTATGCAAAATAAATAAAACAGAGTTCCACAAACCTGTCCATAATTCAAGAAACCAGATGACGGGCTTAGTTCAATATTTCCAAAAGGGAAAAGGTCTCCTCCAGAAAATACTCCATCTTGGAGCTACCAAAAGGTGGAGATATCAAGGTTACCAATATACAATTTGAGATTAAAGCCAGTAGAAAACTCACTAAAAGGTACTAGTGGCTACTTCTATCAAGAACGTATATTCAGGAAAGAACATAGTGTGACAACACATAATGATCTTAAATTTATTAGGTATCAATACAGAAACCAACCTTGAAATAGTATGATGAGAATTCAGAGTCTAGTTGTTGCCATGTCAAGACACATAAATAGTATGATGAGAATTCGGAGTCTAGTTGTTTCCATGTTTAAACTTTTTGTAGAGTTGTTAAACATTATATTTGCATGCTCTTTGGTTCTAAACAAGCAGCTCATGGGGTACTCCTAAATTACAAGCAGATGAATGCAAAGGTCACAACTTGTGTGCAATCCTGACAAGATGACTTTTGCCTCACATATTGATGCCCTCTATGGAGTGAATTTCCAAGGATGCTCAAACACTACCGGGCATGTACTAACAAAATCGTGAAACCCTTGGTCAACTACTGTTGGGGATAGAATAAATCCCTGTAACCCTTAGTCAACTAATGCTTGGGGATAGAAGAAAGGCCCAATCTACAAGACCTAAATCATGTGTATTATTGAAATTTGAAACTGATGTTACATGAATTCAGCTACATCTACTACAGTTGGAGGAAAGAAAAGTAAACAAGGCCAAACCCTGACGGAAGTTGATAGAATTACTACACCTGATGTCAAATGCTAGATATTAATACAGATATTGGTTTGATGCAACCTAGCATTTTGCAAGCTAGAACTAATTTTCATCACCCTGATAACAATAAGCCAACAAGCTCCACTAATCTATCCTCTATTATGGAGCCAAAGTATATGGTTCCAACAACCAAGACCCAAATACAGGATCTTTGGTAGCAACAGATATTTGTCAGTTACACAAATTTCATCCCCTAGCAAAAGCTCGTAAGATTAATGTCATATTCACAGCTAATATTTTTGCAGTCCTTGAGCAAGCATTTGATGAATTAGTGACCAGGACTGGTAGTGACAATTGGACCATGGTTGGAAGGAATTACTACCTTTATGTCAAATGCAAGATATTAAAATACAAATTCCAATTCAACCCAAGCCTAGCATTTTTACAGTCTTGATGGGTGACACTGCCTCTGTTACACAGCTGATACTATATGTAACTGTTGTTACAGGCCTTCTAAGTGCTACAGTAAGAAAAAAAAGATTCCTATTTGTGCAACCCTTTGACATCTCATGTCTCTTTAAAGGCTACAAAGAGAAAACCAGGCATTCAAATGCAATCTGCATACAAGGAATATTTCTTCAACATGGAGGCTGCTCCTCAGAAAAGGAGAGCAATCCAGAAATCTAGGAACCATGAGGTAGTGGGAGAGTCATCACGTCCTCTGTTAGAAAAGGTAGATACCTTTCCTTTCCCCAGAAAACATGTGGGTGAGGAATGTGTATGCATGTCTTCATTTGAAGACAGATTAAATCGTTCAATTGAGGAAGCTGAGAGTTGTCATTGTTTTGTTGCTAGTAGTAGTAGTAGCTATATGTCAAATGATATTTTATGTTCAAATCAAAAGCATTCATCACGACCTGTAGTCTATAGCTCTTTCGATGATGCTATGTCTTCATGTGAATATCCAAACCGGAGGCAAGATAAATCTTTGACTGAAGAGAAAGGAGGAGCAAAAGCACATAAATTAGAACTTCATGCATATCACTCTGCAATGAGAGCTTTGTATGCATCTGGACATATAACTTGGGAGCAAGAAACCTTGGTTGCTCCTACGATTGTGAATTCTGCTGAAAAATATTGTTGTGCTTGTGGGCATTGACTACAGAGGGTGGGAGTTGAGTGTTTTTCACTGGTGTAGTTTTATGTGACCATTCATCTCCTCTTTGATGGTTCCTTTTTCTCTTTGTATATGTATATTTTTTTATAGCTGCCTTTTTTTGGTGGCAAGTAGTTTCCTTAGTGCGGACTTCATCTTTTTTCTTTAAGCTAGCAAAATTATACTTTTAATAGTATACAATATGAATTACAAGCAGTTCAAACTGTTATCTGCTTCCATGGGAAACCGATTAGCAGTGAATTCAAAATATATCAGAGTTTTCTCAGGTATATCTTCACTCACATGGGCATTAAACACAACATTTACAAACCCAAAACATTTGACTTTTGACTATGTCATACATTTGATTTTCTTGTGTCAAATGTAGGTGTAAGGGTGATTTTAGGTGATACAACTAAAATCCTTCCACCCCTTGATTCTCTGAAAATTTTGACCAAAATCAAGTAAAGGTAACCCAGAAAGTATGGCATGAGTCAAGTAACAATTCTGCTATGCTTGTTTGTGAGATAGTCAAGCCGATAACCACATCCCATGGGATTTATTTTTCCTATAGTGCTTTTTTTTTTTTTTTTAAATTTCAAGTGATGTAGTCTAAGGTGTTAGAGTTTCCGGTTTCAGGCATATTTTTTTACATTGGAATTTGGAGCTTCGTGCTGGAAAGTTTCAAAATTAAAAATCGTTGTTCTTTTGGAAGTTGTCAAATGGGGAATTTAGTGTCTTTAGAATCTAGATAGAGCTTTCTCAGAAGGGCTTTCTCAGTCCTTGAGCAAGCATTTGATGAATTAGTGACCAGGACTGGTAGCGAAAATTGGATCCCTTATCCTTATCCCTTATCTTTACTGACCTATTGAAGAAAAGGTATACAGATCTATCATTCCGCCAGTAAACAAACTTGAGAAGTGTACAGATCTATCATTTGGAAAACAATGAAGAAAAGGTATACAAATCCCTTATCTTTACTGACCTATTGAAGAAAAGGTATACAGATCTATCAGTCCGCCAGTAAACAAACTTGAGAAGTGTACAGATCTATCATTCTGCCAGTAGAACAAATAGGAGAAAGTGTGTATATCTATCACTCTTCATTATCTACTAATTCAATGAGGACAATATACACCAGACAGATATATCATGCTTGGAATAAAAAAATTTGAAATATTCATTTTAAATAGAAGACAAAGTTTGAAATGATTGAAACACTTACACGAGGAGATAGCTCCAAGAAAACTTCAATTCGTGATGTTCCTCGTCTGCTGCAAACGACTAGGGAACATTCATTTTTCCTCAGCAATATTTTTGCCAAGATATTTGTCGTGGTCAGGTGTTTTTATTGGCTTTTGTTATTGAAATTTGGAAACCCCATGTGCTATACCCTATTTTTTTTAATGAAAAAATAAACAATATATTGAGAAATTCATACATTCACTTACAAGAAACCTGAAATTTTATTCTAAAAATCCTTCTAAGTTGGATAACGGCAATCCATCACAAGGTTTGATAGATTGATCTACCAAATCTATCCGAACAGAGGTTGTTTGAACATCAACTTCTCTTTGATTCTGAACATCGACTTCTCTTCGATTTTATTCTGAGAGTTCCGAACAAAGGCTGTTTGCCATGCTCAGAGTTCATGAGAAAAAGGTCGAACAAGTTGAGCGGGAAAAAAAAATTGAATAGGGAAGAATGGAATCATAGGGCAGAATGGGAAAGAAGGCATAAAGGTCGAAAAAACTGAGTGGGAAAAAAATTTGAATAGGTCGATTAAGAAAATTTGAATAGGTTGAGTGGGAAAAAATTGAAACTATGACATGACATCATATGAAAATTTCCAACTCAAACATTAGTGAATAATTTATTTTATTTAAATTATTTTATATATTTATTGTAAACTGCTGTAATATTTTACAAAATAAACTTATTTTATTTTATTTAAAAACAATTTATCAATATTTTTGAATATAAAAATCATTACTTATAATATTCATTGTAATTATTATTTATAAGTAATAAAAAATATTAATAAATATAATATTTTTAGGTAGAATAATTACTTTCATCATATTTTATAGGTTCCTTCAAAATTACTTTCATTATTACCATAATTATTCAACTTCATTAGTTAATTGTGTTCATCTCATTATTCCAAGCTGGTCATAATCACATGAGTTACCATCAATTATCGGGCGACCTCACATGACGTGACAAGACGCACCTGATCGAATGAATATCCCACAAGGGAGCAAATAGAAAACGGGCCACCCGAACGTGCACAAGGCACCCGGGCAGTCACAACTTAGCAAAACTGATATGGGCACGCTCAATAAAAATGGCCCGAACTGAACGTGCACAAGGGGGAAAAAGGGCCGCCTGAACGTGCACAAGGCACCTGGGCGGTCACAACTTAGCAAACCTAATATGGGCACCCTCAAATGAAACGGCCTGACTGGAACACGCCCGGTCGGACAACCTCACATGGTGCGACACGACGCTCCTGAACGAACGTCGATGCCACAAGGGAGAAAACTTGAAAATGGGCTGCCTGAACATGTACAAGGCACCCGGGCAATCGCAACTTAGAAAAACTGATACGAGCACCCTCGAATGAAACGGCCCGACCTAAAAGCACCCGGTCGGGCGACCTCACACGGCGCGACACGACGCACTTGACCGAACGAATATCCCACAAGGGAGCAAATAGAAAACGGGCTGCGCGAACATGCACAAGGCACCTGGGTGGTCACAACTTAGCAAAATTGATATCAGTGCCCTCGAGAAAAACAGCCCGAACCGAATGCGCCTTGTCGGATGACCTTGCACGGCGCGACACAACATGCCCGACCAAACGATGCCACAAGGGAGAAAATGACAAACGGGCCGCCCGAATGTGCACAAGGCACCCAAGTGGTCACAACTTAGCAAAACTGATACGAGCGCCCTCGAACAAAACTGCCCGACCTGAACGCGCCTGGTGGGGGGACCTCATGACATGGCGCGAAACAGTGCGCCCGACCAAACGATGCCACAAGGGAGAAAATGGAAAACGGGCCACCCGAACATGCACACGGCACTCGAGCGGTCACATGAACTTAGCAGAACTGATACGAGCGCCCTCGAATGAAACGGGCCGAACCGAACACACCCGGTTAGACGACCTCACACGGTGCGACACTTCTTGCCTGACCGAACGATGCCACAAGGGAGCAAATGGAAAACGGGCCACCCGAACATGCACAAGGCACCTTGGCAGTCACAACCTAGAAAAATTGATACGGGTGCCCTCGAACGAAATGGCCCGAACCGAACGCGCCCGGTCAGGCAACCTCACACAGCGTGACACTGCACGCCCAACCGAACGATGCCACAATGGAGAAAACGGGCCACCTGAATGGGAGCAAGGGTCAACACATAAGAACAGAAGATCTAATCTTGTTGATATGCTTTGGCCAATATTTTTCTTCGATAAGAGTATTTTTCTTTGGGCAATGTAGTGAAAAATTTTCTTGCTTCAAGCTTTGCGTTTAGAAAAATACTATATAAATTCCCATTGCTCCATGCAAAAGCAGTGAAGCAGAACGGTGATCTTACTTTAATCAGTGGAGATAATTTTAATAAAACACATATTTGCATGGGAAGTGTAGGAGAAAGTGTTTATCATGAATGATCACAAAATCTCTTGCACTTTCCACATATTCTTTTTTATGCATAATATAATATTAGCAGTTTGATATTTTGATATTAAATATATATATAAGAGATTTATCTACATATTTTTTCAATTTTCTCTCTTCTCCCTTCCTTGTGCCAATGCCCTTGGGTACATAAGGTACTTGAAGCCTTGTCATTTTTTATATCATTGAGACAGTAATAGCAGTGTAATGTCAGACATAACATACCAATGTCTCATGAAATGTCCACTCATAAAATTAGCATTTTTTTTATTAGACAAATACATAAAATAATTTTTCTTCTATTAAGAGATTTATGTGATAGAAAAACTTAGCTAATAAAAAATAAAAAATTAAATTTTTAAAAATTAGAATATTATTTTTGAATTTACTAAAAACAAATAAATATTCAAAACAAAATTAGAATATTATTTTTCAATTTACTAAAAACAAATAAATATTCATTGTTTTGAGAAACTTTGATTAAACTTGCTAAAAAAACTACAAACTATTAGAGAATAAAGAGACTTTGACAACAAGGCTAGTGCTATAGTAGTAAGTTGTAATATGTTCCTATCCAATTGAATATCTTGGCAAACCATGTAATTCAGAGCCTCTCGATAAAAGGCATTACAAGCATGTTAAAGATCAACCATCACTAAAGATCCACTGCACACCTTCATGACTACACATGTGATAACTCGGACTGAACATTAATATGTTGTGAAAGTAATATATGGGATTGTGGATATACTTTATTCATATTTAAACATATTCCTTAAAATATCATAGAGATTTTAGATTAGGATAATTTTTTCCCATGAGTTGAACTCATCATTTGAAATCAATATTTGTAAATGTCATGTACCATGGAAAAAAATATTCACATCTCAATACAATAGACATATTCATTGTGTGGCTTTTTCATTTTATACACTAGAGGTGACATTACTACATTATAGGCAGTGGACAGTGAAATATAGCTACTTGCCGAAGAAAAAGCTAAACTGCGTTTCGTATATACAACTACATATCACACACCATATTACGACTTGGACTATTGACCGCAGAATACTTTGTTTCATGCGATATGAGAGACAATACAAGCTAGTAATCGCATGCATGGTTGACAACCAATACATCTCACATGCATGGATGACAAACAATACAACGCCTTATTATAAAAGTTAACTGAGAGATCTACCTTCCCCTATACTCCAATGTGTTTTACTATCTTCACCAGGTTATTCCATTCAGTGCCTCGACCCAGGGGGGTCGTCGTGACCAATCCCAGGGCTGTGACCTAAAGGTTGAAAGGGTGAAATAGTTTTCTTCACTTCATGTTGAACCGCTTCAGATTTTAGGGAAGGAATTAATTCCTGAAGAAGTCCATTAGAACGCTGATCTGAAGCATTCGAGTTTACAAATACAATTGGCTTCAAGTTAGCGTCTAAACCAGAATGCTCTTCAATGTCAGCTCTTCTGCCAAAGGGTTCCTTCAGCTCTAGGAACACCTTCGTAGGAGTCCTTTCATCGACCAGTGGGTAACTAGTTGCAGGAATCGCTTTAACCTGAGAATTGTTATTAAGAGAGAATGGCTTGAAGCCCATAATCCGAGTAGCTTCACCTAACAGTTCTGCAAGCAACAATATGATAATTATAACAAATTTCTTCATAACTCAATTGATTTACGAAAGACAACTTGTCTGTCTAATGTGATTATCACATGCGAAACAAACGCAGACACAGTAATGAGTTCTCCACGGAGGTTTTGATACTCGAAAGAAAAGAAGAGAATACAGGAGACTACTCTCAGATGCGTCTCTACAAAACAACTACCGGCACGACTATAAATGAGAATTCGACTGGTGAAATGCTTAGACCTTGCCATCCTATTTATCTATTAGCTTTAAGTTCCAGTCAACGAGAAATATATTCCTTCCATGCAATGCAGAATTATTTAATAGATTTCAACCATAACACTACCATTAGAATAACATTTATTCTTGTAAAGATGGAATGGCCAGATGAAAATCATAAAGTAATAGAATACGGGACTGCACGCCGACGTCGATAATATGTCGCCAAGTATTTTGATTGCTTTGTTATACAACAAATTCATGAATTCTATAACATTGTATATATTGGTTGTAGTTTCTTGCCATTTCTTGTAGGCCAGATTCATGCATTCAGTTACGATCTCAGGCTAAAAGAAGTGCTTGCCTGTTGACTTCTTTCTCTGACCTAGGCTAACAGAAAATTGTTAATAAAAAAATTGTAACTCATTAGTTGATGTTTTGATTATTCGAGACACTTTGCCACCAACCATCGCAAGAGTGACACATTATCACCAACCGTCGCAAGAGCGAGACTTTGCCTCTAAACGTCGCAATAGCGAGACTTTGCCACCAACCATCGCAAGAGCGACACATTGCCACCAACCATCGCAAGAGAGACACTTTGCCTCTAAACGTCGCAATAGAGACAGTTTTCCACCAACCGTCACAAGTGCGACACTATGCCACCAACCGTCGCAAGAGCGACACTTTGCCAACAATTTGTCGCAATTATGACGCTTTTTTTAAAACGTCGCAAGACCGACACCTACCTCTAAGTGTCGCAATACCGACACTTTTCCACCAACTGTCGCAAGAGCAACACTTTGACAGCAATCCGTTGCAATTACAACTCGTTTTTGAAAAGTTCGCAAGACCGACACTTACCTCTAAGTGTCGCAATACCGACACTTTGCCACCAACCGTCATAAGAGCGACACTTTTCCAGAAATCTGTCGCAATTATGACGCTTTTTTGAAAACGTCACAAGACCAACACTTACCTCTAAGTGTCGCAATACCGAAACTTGTCTCCAAACGTCCGTATAGCGACACTTTGTGGCGGGATTTGAAAAACTGATAAAATTTGGGGAAATTTCCGATATTTCGTGAAAGTGTCTTAACTAAAGTGTCAATTTCCGCCAAAATGTACTAGTGTTCAAATAAATAATATATTTTTCAATTAACAAAATTTTCAATTATTCACTTGTTTCGGGAGAATTCCTCTATAAAGATATAAGTATAAAAATATCAATGTCAGTCTTTACTTAGTTAAAAATAAGATAGCAAATAATCTTTACAAAAAAATCTTTTTATAAATTTACCCTTTTATCATAGGTAGAGCCTTTGTTCCAATGGGCAATTTAAGCTTTTGGCAGGGTTACCTTTTAACCAGCTATGATCCATTTTTCCATTCAGTATTTCTCATTATTCTCATCAGAAAAATATTTTTATTTTTATTTTTATTTTATATTTTCTTAAAATCCATTGTCTTGGCTTGGTAACCAAATAATGACAATGCCACTCACAAATAATAATCAAAATTGATCAAGCTGGCTCGTGATGAGACCCCTTGTCTTTATGATATAATCTCAAGTCATTACACTGTTTTGGTAGACAGTATTTATAATGTCAGTTTTAATTATTTCTTTATGAACATGGTAATCAAGCTCGTAATTAGACTCATTATATTTTAAGTTTTATTCAAATTTTTTCTTTTTCTTTTTAAAATTTCTTTTGAAAATTATTAGATTTACTGGATGGGATGAATCATATTTCTTTTTAAGATGCCAGATTATAATGTCGAGTTGTTAGATTGCTTTTTTGAAAAATATTTCTTACTAAAATATAATTTTATTTTCATGACTTATCAAAAGAGCTTTTTATACTAGATAAAAATGAGAGTCCTTCAACAAAATAAGTGTTTTATTTAGAATTTCATTTTTCTAAAAGATAAAATAAATTTGTTTTTCGTAAATCTTTCGACTTTTCTTTCTTTAACAATTCTATTTTTAAAACAAGTAGAAGAAGAAAAATAAGAAAGAAATTACCTGAAACTTATTTTGAAAAGTCAACTATTAGTACTAAACAAATTTTATTTCTAAATGAAAGTAAAAAGTTTTATTGTACAAGAATAGAAGAAAAATATCCCCTATGAAAAATATTTTTTCAGAATTTGCCCATTAATAGGTAAAGAATATTTCTTACCTGATAAATCCTGTAATAGAAATGTTGATGAGCCAATCTTTTCGATTATTGGAAATGGTCCTAACCAAAGTTTTTGAAACTTTGTGTGTTTACCCTTTTCTTCATGAGCCTTATCCCATTTTAATACCAGATCACCAATTTGAAAATCTCTTGAACTAATAGATGTTAAATCAAATGAGGCTTTTACTACTTGTTGATGGTGGATATGTGTTTGTTTAGCTTTTTCTCTTTCTTCTTCTAACTTAAAGATTTGATCTTGTCTAAGTTGGAGAGAAGAAGAAGGATTTTCATCAATGAATTGAACTAGGGCAAACGATGGTATTGTTCATTTGAAGGAAGAATTTCTTCTTTGCCATAAACTAACATAAATGATGAAGTTCCTATTGAAGCTTTTTGTGTAATTCTATCTACCCAGAGAGCAAATAATAATTATTTATGCCAATTTTTATGATTTTGCTCTATGGTTCTCTTTATGATTCTAATAAGGTTTTTATTTGTGGATTCAGCTGATCCGTTTCCTTGTGGGTAATAGTTAGCTGAATACTTCAACTTAAAACCTCTTTTCAAAACAAATTCTATCATGGCATTTCCAGAAAAGTAAGATGCATTATCAAATATCAAATTTGATGGAAGGCCAAACCTTGTAATTATGAATTAATCAATGAAATCGGTAATATTTTGTGTATTGACCACCTTTAATGGGATAGATTCTACCCATTTTGTGAAATAATAGGTTGCAGTTAAAATATACCTATGTTTCTTTGAAGAGTTTGGAGTTATATCACCTATAATATCTAACCCCCATTGTTCAAATGGTTGTTGGATATTTAAAGGCTGTAATGGAAATGCTGGTTTCCTCTCTCTTCCTACTGTAGTTTGACATGTTTTACATTTCCTTGAATACTCGTGTGCATATTTGAACAAAGTTGGCCAATAATAGCCCGCATGCAACATTTTATGTGCTGTGATATTTCCTCCGAAATGACCTCCAGCTGGTCGATCATGTAATTCATGCAATACTTTTTCAGTTTCAGATTTCTCTAAGCATCTCAATAATACATAATCATAATTTCTCCTAAATAGGACATCATCTACAAGTTGATATTGATTTGCCTTAAGTCTTAAAGCACGTTTTGTTGTATAATTGAAACTTAATGGAGCATGTCCATTTAAAAAAAAAAAATCAGATCAGCATATTGTGATTGAGAATCGTTTAGGCTTACCTCAGATATTTGTATTGCTTCTGATTGATCTTCATCTTTAGGTAAATGAGAAGATCCAGTTAACATTTCGCAAAGACCTTGTCCTTTAACAATTTTTGTTGGATGTATTTCTACATCATATTCCTGGAGAGCAATAACCTAATTTGCTCTTTTCTCTCCCACTTCTCGTTGTATTAATAATTGCCTTACCACTGAATAAGGTACTATTATCTTGGTGTGTGTTTTTAAGAGAAAAGGTATAAAGTGTTTCAAAGATTTAAACACAGCATATGCTTGTTTTTCTACAGCTGAATAATTTAACTCGGCACCCTGAAGATTAGAGCTAAAAAACGCAATTGGTGCTTCAATATTCTGATCATTTAACTGTGTTAAAACAACTGCATATGATGTATCTGAAGAAAATGTATATAACACAAAAGACTTGAGAAAACCAGGAGTTGTTAAAGAGGGAGCTTCAACAATAGCTCTTTTGATTAACTCAAAGGAATTTCTTTCTTCTTTGCCCCATTTAAAAATTGAATTTTTCTTGATCATTGATTGAAGGGGAAGGACAATTTGAGAAAAATCTGGAACAAATATTTTTACAAAATTAATTTGTCCTAAAAATGATTACATTTTTTTTTGTTATGTGGCAGAGGAATGTTTTCAATCTCTTGAATCCTATCAGGATCTATATGAATTCCTTTCTTAGAAACAATAAATCCTAAAAAATTTCCATCTGATGAAGCAAAATAACATTTTTTTAGATTGAGGGAAATAGTATATTTTCTGCATCTGTCGAAAATATTTTTTAAATGATTAATATGATTGTTTCTATGCTTAGAATAAGCAGTGATGTCATCTAAGTATATAACAATTGATTTATTGATTAATCCTCTGAAAATTATATCCATAGCATGCTGAAACGTAGCTCCAGCATTAATCAGTCTGAAAGGAATTTTTTGATATGCATATGTTCTCCATTTTGTTCTAAATGTTTTTTTTAATCTATCATCAGGATGAACCATGATCTGATTATACCCTGAAAATCCGTCTAGAAAAGACATCAATTCAGATCCTGCAACTGACTACAATATCTGTTCCATGGTAGGTAAGGGAAAATTATCTTTTTGACAATATTTATTCAAATTCCTAAAATCTATACAAATTCTAATATCTCCATTCTTTTTTCTAACTGGGACCATGTTTGACACCTACTTGGAGTGTCTAATAGGAAAAATGACTTTAGCTTTGAGCATTTTATTCAATTCAGATTTGATTTGACTTTCTAGGTTTGGATGAATTTTTCTGAGTTTTTGTTGGACAGGTTTATCATATGATATCATGGGAATGGTATGTTGAATTATGGAAGTGTCATATGTTTTAAGATCTGAATAATCCCATGCAAAGATATCTTTATATTTTATGAGAAAATTAATTAATGATATCCTTTCTTCATACCCCAAACCAAGACCTAAGTTGATATTCTGAGGTTTTTCTGAAGTACCAAGATTAATCAATTCAAATTTTAAAGTAGAACTTTAAATTTTTGAATTGGTTACCTTTTCAAACCTATCTTTCAAATCATACAGATATTCCATTTTGACTATAGAATTAGGAATCGGATTATTGTTTATTTGGTCTTTAATCTGTAAATCATGTTCATTTTCATCCAAGGTTTGACCTTCATAAGTTCTATGTGATGAAAGAAAGTCTACGATCTCTGCATCATTATTGAATACTTTCCAATTTGTAATATTGTCAGGAATGGATTGTCTAAAAATTAATTCAATTAAAAATATATATGGGCTAAACTCTTCGGGTGGTATAAATCTAGATGCTACATTAGAAAGCAAATCGACACTCGCATTTTGTAATCTAGGAATTGCGGAGATATTGAATATTGTAAAATGAGAAATGAGATTCTGAGCTAATGTTTGATAATGTCTCAAATGTCCAGAAATACAATGAATCATATTTCTAACTTGTTTGACTATTATTTCAGAATCTCCATATACTTGCAAATATTTAACATTCAATCCTATGGCTTTGTACATACTTTGAATCAATTCGTCGTATTCAGCAGTGTTATTCGTGCATTGGAATTCGAGTCTACAAGCTAGCAGTGTTTTCTCTCCCTGAGGATTAATTAAAACAGAACCTGCTCCTGCACCATCTTCTGATTTTGAACCGTCAAAAAATAGAGTCCAAAATAAAGACTGATTTGGAATTTGATTGCTAAAATTAACACATCTAGAAGAATCTGTTTGAGAAAAAATTTCAATTTGAGAAGTAACAGTATTTGTTTCGAAAGGTGAAACCTGAGCATTAAATGATCCAAGGAATGATTCTGCTAAATAATTCCCTATGATATTATTGGTAAAAGCTATAGGCTCATTTGGTCCTTCCAATTCAGTAACTGTATGTTTCATAAATTTCTCATGTTAAATTCTGATTTGATTTGGTTTACCATTATATGGTAACCACATGTGAGACCAATCAGTAGCAAAATTCCCATGTAATTTCTCAGCCCAATCCCTGCTTAAAATGAGACGATAGAATTCAGGAATGTCTGCGACCAAAATATTAATCACTTGTGAAACTTTTGGATTAGATGATAATCTTTAGATACCGATGACATTTCTCCAACAACTTCAACTTTAGTTCTATCCAACTGAACTATATGTACGATGTTTTTTGAGGATTAATATTTAATTTTGTACACACTGTTCTTGGCATAATATTTGAAGAAGCTCTAATCGGGACATAAGACAATTATGTTCAAAAGTTGCTTGTCAATGATAGATCCTCTGTTAAGAGATAAATACCAGGATCCTACAGATCCTTGCAAAGTATATGGAAACAATCTAACTACAACATCTTCATGAACGATTGCATTTAAGTTCATGGCTAACATAAAATTATTGATGTGTTCTTTAGTAGGAAGACCATCATCAGGATTATATTTGGGTAACCATTTTTTTGGATGATCTGGAAGAGCATTAGGATTTGCTATTAGCATAGCACCAGGATTTGTCCAAGGTTGAGTAGCCATAATTGGATTTGGATTTTGCGAAGATGTAGAAGTAGATCCAGAAGTAGAGGTGATGAAGGAAGATTACAACTAGAACAGTACTACTTGTGACAGCACTGATTGTCTGAGTGGAAGAAATGGAATGTATAGAAGATGTGGGTGGATTAGAAGAGTATGAAGGAATAACCAAAGGGAGATTCGATGTGACTTCACTTGTTTTTTATTTTGATCTGGATATTTGAGAAACTTTTTTGCGATGAGATTCTAAAGGAAACTCAAAAGGATGAATTCCAAGCTTCTCACTTCTATCGCGAGTTAGAATACCAGTATCTCTAAATACAGAAGTAACACTTTCTTTAGATGTTCTCGATTAATAGGCTTTTCAGCAGAAATAGATATTCCTTCCAATTTCTGAATTAAAGACTGTACTTCGGGGGATTCAGGAAGGAATTCTGAAGTAGATGGGTGATGTAAAATTTCATGGGATGAAAGAAAGGTTTCTACTACTTCTGATTTTTGAATTGGTGATTCAGATCATGATCGAGAAATGGTAGAACACTTTTGAGGAGATAGAGTCTTATGAGGGCTTTGAATTTTAGATTTATCTGCCATTCATAGTCATGCCCTCCTTCTAGTGCCAAAAATTTTGAGGCCTCAGAAATCCATGGTAACAACAAAGGGGGATAACCACCCGGTCCAGACCTTAAAGCAGCTCCTTTTCCGTTTGGGGTAGTGGCTCCGACTGGAGGTGTTGGAACCAGTTTCCCAGTTTTGGTGTTTGTGTGATGATTTGTGAGATTTCTACCAAAACATTTTTAAAATGATGAATTACTACAGACTAAACAAATTTACTTCTAAATGCAAGACTTTAAAATAAACTTAATCTAACCCAGGTAAAGTATCTCAAATGTGATTTAGGGAGATAACTATCTAATCTGTTTTGAAATCATTTTAGATTAAATAGAATTATAACTGTGTAGAATAATTCCTTTTGAAAAGATTAATTAATCAAAAATAATATGAAAGACATATCGCATTTATGTAATGACCATATATAAAATAACTAATTTATGCCTGTATACTATACGATTAATGAAACAGATATTTCAGACATAAATAATTAATTCTACATATGATTCATGAAAGTTGTGTTCATCATTAGTATTCAAAACAGTAATAACATACATGATATTAGTACCAATTGTTTGTCGTCATGTTTATCAGATCAATGATAAAAGTTCATATTCAATTCTTCAATCAAAAAGCCAAGCCAAAGTGAATCAACATTGATCAACAAGATGATTTATATAACTGAATAAGGTCGTGTTCCATTCTTTCATCAAGACACTTACAAACCTGCTTACAACTTAAGCCTTCTTTGCAAATGTTCTCAATAAAATTCAGGACCCTTCTCTAAATGCATGAGAAGGGTTTAAATACTAAAATTAACTACTTAACTAAATTAAATACTTTACAAAAATATAGAGGAGGTTTCAAACAACCTCTCTCTATAAAACCTATCTTGAACTATAATCTAGGAAATTAAACAAACTGACAATTTTGATTTTAAGGATCCTTCTTCTTCTGCTGAATGTGATCACATAAGTTGAAAATATCCAGCATGGTCTTGAGCTGAGGTGGTTGACATATTCGTGAGTGAATTTGATCCTTGAATATAGCATTTGAAATTGTTGATTGTGACCTTTGGGCTGATTCTGTGATTAACTGAAGCATTTGTTGTTGATGATATAGTTTGATCAGAAAATTCAAAGAATTTTCTTGATCAAACTTGTCAATTTTCTTGATCATCTCTTCTTGCTGATCTGCTTGTTGAATTCATCTTGACTCTACTTCTTTGATCATTGAAAACATATCAGATGTGTTTTCTTCCAAAAGTCCTATTTTGAATAATTGATCACACAAATGCTGTATAATTTCATTTGATTTATTGGATGTTTTAGCTGTTACTTTTTCTGCCCTGAAAATTTGTGTCTTCCACTCTGTAAACAATAATTCCTTATGAAATTTATCTACTTGAGGTAGATTAGCCTTCTTTGCAGCATCTGAATCTTGCCATTGAATATATTCTTCAATTTGACTCTGAAGTTTTTCACATTCAAGCTTTTGGATAGCGATTTGTTGAATCATTATTTTATTTGAATCACAGTAAGAATCAATCATGGTTGCCTGATAACAAAATACCTTTTGTTGTTTCTTTAACATAGTATTTATATCAAGTGCTTCTTTAGCAAATCTTTCTAACTGTGATTGCTTTTGTAATTCTGCTAAAGTCTTCTCCATGTGTACCTGTTTCTCTTCAAGCTGTGCATGATGTTCTAGCTTAAGCCTCTCAATATCTTTAAGGAACTGCTATGAATTCATTTTTATCTATTCTGTAGTCTTAATCTTCTCCTCATACAATAAATGTTCTAACTCTTGTATCCTGTAATCCCTTTGCCTTAACAAAGTTTTAACTTGAGTTGCTTTGTCTATAGTGGCTGTAGCATAAGCTCCTACATACTAAGATAACTTAGTTAAATGTTCAGTAGGATCTTCAAGTGAATCCTTCCAGAGAACGTCAACTGATTCATCTATAGATTTAAGAGTTTCATCAACTCTTTTCCTCTTATTTCTTTTCACTATAGCTTTATGGCTAGGACTATAGAAGATATCTAATGAAGGAATGTCTTCTATTTGCAAAATTATTTGATCTGCTGAAAAAGCTGTAATGATTTATTTGTTTTGAGTTGTTGGAACTGTTTGCAAAGGATTAACAGTATGAACTATCTTTCGAGAAGGCTCAGGTGTTTGGAAATCTGTTTCTTGATTAGTGATAGTCTTTTCTTTGGGGGTGTTTATTGCTTGGGAAAATTATTCCCATTCATTTGAAAGGTATTTTCCTCCAGATGACTTGGACTGATCTGTTGTGCTTTGATCCTTTTGAACTTCTCCTGAATTCAATTCTGTGCCATTTTTCTTTAGCTTTTCATTAAACTCTAATTCATGAATAACCTGATCAATTTCCAAATTCATTTTTATGACTTCGGACTCATCTTCAGATTTGTCGGATTGTTGTTGAGATTGATCGGATTCATTTTTAGAATTATCTTTCATTTCTTCATCAATGCTAACACTTGGAGTATTCTTTTCATCTTCCATGATAAATAAATTTAAAGGGACATTTTTCAGTCTCTCATTTATGTATTCTTGAAAGGCTTGAATATATTCTTGACTTGATTCATTTGAAACCCTTTTAATAACATCTGAAAAAACTTCAACTCCTTGAAAGAAGTCATCAAACATATCTTCTTCCTTGACAAAAGGATTTGTCTTAAGTCTTGCCATATAATTTTTAATTTCATCATAAGGATCATACAGTCTCCTAGGCATAAATGCAAGATTTAATATATGCACATTAGGCACTTCTTTGTATGTGTGACCAATGTTGGCTAGAGCGAAAGAACGCACTGTACAGGAAAAGAAGGCCAAATTTCCTCTTTGTCATCATTCAACTGTTTAGTAACACCATTAACAAGCTGATAAGTGACCTCTCTCTCCGAACAACCTGTCTGGAACATAGTATGGAAAAACATGTGGAAGAGCAGAGCTTCCAAATACTTGTACATATCCAAATTTCTCTTTAGCAAAACATCAAGCTGTAGGAACAATATCCCTACTGTCTTCTTTGGAAACCCTAGGGATCTTTTCATTAAAAATAATCTGATACATTGGCATCATAAATCCATAACAGACTTTATAAAAATGTAGGTGGTATTTGGAATCCAAAAGTTCTTCGTGATAAATATAGATTGGGGTAGGTTCTTTGGAAGTCTATTTCCAACCCATAGTTGGAAATGTAGAATGAAAACAGATGGCATCCATAACATAGGTAGACATAAAAAAGGGTGAGTTTTCTTTAGAAAAAGAATTTTTCTTATTCTTATACTCAGTAATGTGTTTAACTAAGTAATTGGATAATAGATCTGCCCAATTCAAAATGGATAAGTTGAATATTGCGTCAATCAGGGGAACCCAGTCTCTAGAAAACCTAGTACTGTCTGGTCTACCGAATAACCTACATAACATACTAGCAACATAGCAAAAAGGTTGCGGGATCTGTGCAATGGGGTACATACCAGAATTTTCTTGCTTTAGTTTTCCTTTGTTGTCCTTCCATTCTTGAATGACTTTGATCAGATCTGGGTGTTTAGCTTTAAACCTTTGCACATATACATTGTCATACCTCTGTTGTGGAGATGGTAAATGATACATAGTTTCCAAGTCTTCAGCTTTAAAAGAGCCCATGACTTCTCCTCTGGAATTATTAAACACTCTGTCTTCAATATTCAAATTCTCGATTTCCCATTTGATCATATCTGTGTAAGGCATGAGCTTTGGCCTTGCTGCTATCTTATGAATGAATGAACTTGCAACGTCAAACAAAGTTGCGTTGGAAGTGTAACAAGTGCCTGTTCTAGAAATCTTCGTTATCACCTTTGGCCCTTCATCTTCAAATAGTTTATACATAGCTTCCCAGGATGTGATGCCACAATATTTGTGACAAACAGTATAAAAAAACAATGAAGGAATTTCTGTATCTTCTGTATACCATGCTCGAGACACTTCTTTTCCTTTCTTACTCATTTCAGAGTCTTTCGATTCAATAACTGCTTTCCTGAAAGTGAAACAAAATATGTCGTATAACAGAAACTGTGAAGAGATGTTTTACACAAAAACTATCAATTCGATCAGTCATCTCCTCATAACTCCTTCATGATTTCAAAATTAAATGCTAGGCATGGCTTCGCGTGGCTTCGCATGCAATACTTATCCTTTGATTAAATCCGTAAGATCAAAATTCAATTCAAAATGACATAAGTCACTTTTCACACGCTGGAAACAATAAATGCGCAAATCACAATCATATCTTATAATTTTCGTGATTGTTTCTTATCAGTTACGAAATGCGATCTGCGAAATCGCAGATCAAAATTTTTAAGAAATACATTTAAGTTTAAATCATAATCCATGCACAGTGCGATTTGCGAAAGCTAAAAAGTGGACGCAATGCAAAAAAGATTATATATTCGAGTTAATTTGCCCTGTCAGGTTTGCGGCGATCACGAATTTTATTGTTTTGTTCTAATATTTAACTAAATCAAGTGCGATGTGAAAATATAGAGTAAGACTTTTAAGAGGGTGTGAAAATATCTCAAAGTGCATCTCTTATCTCAAGTACTCTCAAGCATAGATTTTTCTTGTTTCAAGTTTGTGTAAAGATGAAGAAAATCTCAAGCATAGTTATCCATGCTTCAAGCTTCTGGAAAAATGAAACCATTCTCATCCTCTCTGTGATTTCTATTTTACAAACCCGTTTCTTCCAGATGAGCCTTGCTTTTCTCATTCCATCGTCACCATCTGATTTTCTGATCATACATTTTCACTTGGTTTTTACCCTTTCCTATGGAATTACTGTAATGAGTGGTCTTATTATCCAACCTCTTGACCTATACGTGTTTTGAGTAATTCCATCATCATCATAACCAATTTCTACCTGTTATACCACTCGTTCCTCCATGAGGAGTCCTCTTTCAGCTCTTTTCATACCTCCTAAACATGAAAAGTTTGTCGAGCACTTGTATTTTTGAACTCGTTAAAGTAAAGGAAAATAAATCTACTCAGTATAAGTTTAACCCTTTTCCCAACTGAGATAGACTACTTACAAAAAAGGAACACCTTAGTAAAAAATGGCTAAGAGGTTCTCTTGGGTATTGTTTTCTGCCTTTTCAGATTGAATGGACTATCTACAAAAATGAACCTTTGGAGTTTTCTTTTTCACCTCTTTTAAAAACTCTCTAAACATGAAAAAGATGTCAAATTTTTACCTTCATTGGACTTGTTATCACCAAAAAAAAAATGAAACATCATTTTGACAATGATAGATAGATTCATGTGTCAAAAAATTAGGTTGTAGGATTCATTTTTATGCTTGTTCAAGGGAAATATTAATTTTTTCTTGTTTTAGGTTACCCTAAGGTCTAAACCCACTCATTTTCAAACTCCCTCATCTCACATCATTCATCATTTTCTGATTGATTTCAATTTCCAATTTTTTTGTACTGAAAGTGCCAATTTAGCCAAGAAACCACTGTTTCGTAGCGAAATACACTGTAAAAAGTCACTTTTCGCTACGAAACTGCTGATAGTTTCATAGAGAAAACAGTCAAATTAACACTAAAAACTACGAAGGCACGGTTTTCTGTCAGTCTTGTCATTCAACCTGTTAGGTGTCAGAAAATTGTTGGGAATGAGTAGGTTAGATTCCATTCGAGTCATGGAGGGATAAATCCAAGGTACATGCTCAGGTCTGCAGTCATCATGATCAGTTTAGGTAAGTATGAGTCATCATAAGGTCATGAAGAGACAACAAAACTTCAAATCCTTTCACAATTCAGTCATTTCTTATTTCTCATTCTTTCTTGCGTGATATTGAGATCTGGAGAGCTAGTGCACTAAACCAAAGCTGTGGCTAGTGTTTTAAAAGGATTACAGTGAGCATCATCAAGTGAGGCTGCAAATTTATCAAACGAGGCATAAAATCATCAAGCGAGGCTGTGAAGACATTGAAGAAACCATGGTGGAGAAAATGAGGACTAACAAGGGTGGCCAATGCCTGAGATATGAACCTGTAGACATGAATTTGATCAATGAAAACCCAAAAATAGTAGAATATTTCAGAAGATCAGGTTTCCTACAGTTTTGTGAGAAATTACAGGGCTATCATACACAAGTGTCCAAAGAGTTTGCTTTGAATTTTAGTGGAACAACCACTAAAGTGGGAATGCTCAATTTTTCTATCACACCAGAGGTTATTGCTGCTACTATAGAGATTCCAAGAGTTTAGGAGAACTAGTTCAAAGGTTTCAAGTTTAACATGGAGCACTCCAAAGAGTTCATGAAGCCTGAGCATACTAAAATGGATCTCACTAATGCTATTCCAAGAAGTTACATAAAAGACAACTATTCAAATTTGTTGCTCATTATCTAAAAGTAATTTACTTGTGAAGGCCGATACCACAAAGTGTTCTCATATCATTTCAAATTACTTCTGCACTTTACTTGTAAGATTTCCATTGATTTTCCTTTCTATTTGCATAGAAGTTTGTAAAAAATCGCAGATAAGGTCCAAGCAAAGTCTGAGGGGAGTGAGACTTATTTATTTCATCACGGTTTAATGAAATTATTGGTCTTATATGAACTTCAAAGGTTAGGCAGAGACTGGTCCTCATTCTTGTTTGTTAGTGGTTTTGAGCTAGATGGTCTTACTCCTTCAAGAACTCCTAAGTCTAGGAGAATTCCATCACCATTAGCAGTAGAACAGAGGGAATCATTGGTAGCAGAACCAAGTGAACCTATAAGAGCATAACAAGTGAAAAAATTATGAAGGAGCCAGAGAAAATGCAGAGTCTTGATACACCAACTGTCCCACCTACAAAAATAAGTCAAAAGTGGTCAAACCTGCAAAACAAAAACAAACTGTTAGTAAACAAGGATCCAAAACGATGACAAGGAGCCAAACAGTGGTGTTAGAAGAGAAAACAATGGTTGTAGAAGATAGAGCAGAAGCTAAGGGAAATCTGGAGGATATTTTACATGCCGTTGACATAGAGGAAAGTCCTATTGTTCAAGCTTAGTTTATAGAGGAAGGTGGGTAGAAGTTAAAGAAGGCTAAATCTGCAAAGAAATTAGAATTCGAGGGAGAAGATGCATGTTTCATGTTCCAAACAAGAAAGCTTATGAAAAGGCATGCTAGGAAGCTATTAGAGAGCAGTAAAGAAGTTCAACTAGTCATTAACAAAGCTCAGCCACCTCAAGAGGTTATTTACCTATCATCACCTCCAAAGAAAGATACAGTAAGCAAATCAAAGAAGGGAAAATAGAAGGTTATGGAAAAAACAGAGTGGTAGCTCCTTGAAGAAAAAATGAAATTAGCCAATCATGAAATTGTTGTCATGAAAAGAGAAGAAAGGAAACACAATGTAGAGAATATTCAATTTGAAAATATGAAAGCAATTTGGGAAGAACAGGTTGACACTGTCTCCAAGACTTTGGATATCACACAACAACTCATCAAATGGACTATTCTAGCAAGGAAAGAGGCCAAACATGTCAGGAGGATGAACACACAGTTGAAAGACACCAATAGAATATTGAAAGACCAGGTTAAATACCTTCAAGAGAAACTTGAACTAATTCATGAAGAGTTAGAGAAAAAAGGGCTTAAAATGTCAGTTCTTGAAGAGCTAATAGCTCAACCAATAGTAAATGAGGAAGAAATTCCTCAAGGATGATAAGGTGAGTTGGTTTATCGTTTTTTAAGGCTAATGAAATGTTAGAGAAAATATTTTGGCACTTACAGGGTTCATTTTTCAAAAATTACACAAAAATCTGCATTTTTAGCACTTTTCAACAGTTTCGTAGCGTGCCTGGGCTTGAAGGACAACAAAACACTTCAAAACTATTGTAGCTGTTCTTCTTACTTTTTGAACCAGTTTTGGCTGCTGTCAAGAGGTGAAATTGGTGTGAGAGATATGTATAATGATGATGAAGACTATGCAAAATAAAATAATAAAAAATATTGAGGGTTAATGGAATTTTTGTAGCGCTACGAAAGTATGCTACAAAACTGCCTTACTTTCGTAGCGTACTGTATTTGAGCCTTTTTAGAAGGTTTTGGAGATTTTTTGGGCATCTAGAGATTATTGAAGGGTTAAAGACCATGACAAGAAATTATTCAACACTCAAGGACCATGAATTGAAGAAAAAATGACAGCCAAAGTATTTTTGGAAGAAGAAGACCATTTGCCTAAAAAACAGGGTTTTGTTTCCTAGTTTTGAGGAGGTCAGTTAAGTGGTCATAAAGTGATGAATCCCATCATCTCAATTTGAACATGTGAAAGCATACTTTTCAAAGAATGTAATTGTTTTAGTAGATAAGGTTTTTAAAGGCAATAATGGGTAGTTTGAGTCCTATTAGGAAAAGGACTGTCAAGTAGGATACGTGTCTGTTTGTCATTAAGTTGATGTTTTATGGTTATGCAAGGTGTCATTAGGAAAAAATTTGATGAATATAGCTAGAAAGGGAGATCATCTCATGATGTAACAAGTCTATTAAAGGCCATTGGGTCAAATTTGTCAAGGGTTGGAGATTTTTGGCAAAATTGCAGCTTATTGTAAATTGACTGTTTCAACAATATAAAGGTTTGTTACTTGACCAACCTGAGATTATGAATGAGTTTTTAGTGCTTACCTATCTTATCTATACCTTTTATGTATCTCATTTGCAATGGTTTTGATTTATAATACTCAGAATTCATTCTTGCAATGCTTTGACTTCCTTTATAAATGAATTGACTATGTAGTTTCCTGTTTTAGTGTGTGTGTCCTAATACTAAAAACTCAGACCTACCTCAGCTTCCATGTCAAGTTAACTCACTGAATCACTGAATATGTTGACTCCATAATCCCAATGTTTACATACTGATATGATTTTCAACCTACACTCATCATAAGCAAGTTATTTCCTAAATAGAGTTAGCCATCTACATTTTTATTCAATATCATTAACCCTTGAGAGAGCCCTCTCAGACTAAGGAGACTAAGCCTCAGTCACAATATTGGTTTGAAATAGTTACATGAGATTCTCTAATTAGCAGCCTATCAGAAGCAATTTTGTGATAAAAATACTCGTAAAAAAATAAAACAATGAAGGAATCGTCGATCATCACGGGACCGAACCACTCCTTATCAGGGTTCTTTAAACATACTCAGAGGGATTCATCTGAAGGATGAACTTACAGATCAAGCATATTTTATCCTCCTAAAGCTTGCTAAAAAATTAAGATGTACTAAAAAAATATGGTTGGGGAAATTGGGAATATGTGAAACTCTACCTATTATGGTAGCGAGTCGCTCTTGAAGATGAAAATATTTCACTTCATCTCCATGGATGTTGGGTTTGGAAATCTTCTTGTCTTTTAGTTCATCACACCATTTCAAAACCTCCACTTTTGGTTTTGCGTCAATGCTGCCAAATCCATTCAGTTTCACTGATGTGTTCAAGATAATTCCTTCAGCTGATCTCTGCTACAATACT
>JAXQQM020066685.1:0-66004 GCA_034641835.2 Pinus albicaulis
CGCGCGCAGCTCTTGGATCCATCTATATTTGATTGATGATGCACATGTGCAACATTTTATTTGATAAATAGCCTTACATTTAATTTTCTATATAGTCTTATTTATGCTATACTTTACTTTTCTATATAACTTGATACTTGTAACATTATACATTGTTATATATATTTACTTTTATTGTTCATGTGATATAAATTTTGGACATTTTACATTTTGGATATAGTTTCAAACTACATTTATTTTTATCGAGAATGATTTTAAATTTTCGATAACATGTTGTGATATAATGTTTTTTTTTTTTAAACTCAAGTTCTTAAATGTTTTTAAAACTCAAGTTGTCATTTTATTTGTTAAATATAAGATGAATCTAGATGGAAACTTAAAATTACATAAACATACATGTGTATATTTTTTATGGTTGAACTACATTTGGCATGCGATCACATGTTGTGATATAATGTTTTGTTTTTAAAACTCAAGTTGTCATTTTATTTGTTAAATATAAAATGAATCTAGATGGAAATTTAAAATTAAAAAACACGTTTTTATTTTAGATAGTTGAACTACATTTGGCATGTGATCACATGTGGTGATATAATGTTTTTTTTAAAAAACTCAAGTTGTCATTTTATTTGTTAAATATAAATGGATCTCTAGATGGAAATTTCAAATTACAAAACACGTGTATATTTTGGATAGTTGAAATTTTGGCATGTGATCACATGTTGTGATATAACGTTTTGTTTCTAAAACTCAAGATGTCATTTTATTTGTTGAATATAAAATGAATCTAGATGGAAATTTCAAATTACAAAATACATACATGTGTATATTTTGGATAGTTGAACTATATTAGGCATGTGATCACATGTTGTGATATAATGTTTTGTTTTTAAAACTCAGGTTATCATTTTCTTTGTTGAATATAAAATGAATCTAGATGGAAATTTCAAATTACAAAACACATGTATATTTTGGATAGTTGAACTACATTTGGCATGTGATCACATGTTGTGATATAATGTTTTGTTTTTAAAACTCAAGTTGTCATTTTATTTGTTAAATATAAAATGAATATCTAGATGGAAATTTAAAATTACAAAACACATGTATATTTTGGATAGTTGAACTACATTTGGCATGTGATCACATGTTGTGATATAATGCTTTGTTTTTAAAACTCAAGTTGTCATTTTATTTGTTAAATGTAAAATGAATCTAGATGGAAATTTCAAATTACAAAACACATAAATGTGTATATTTTGGATAGTTGAACTACATTTGGCATGTGATCACATGTTGTGATATAATGTTTTGTTTTTAAAACTCAAGTTGTCATTTTATTTGTTAAATATAAAATGAATCTAGATGGAAATTTCAAATTACAAAACACGTGTATATTTTGAATAGTTGAACTACATTTGGCATGTGATCACATGTTGTGATATAATGTTTTGTTTTTAAAACTCAAGTTGTCATTTTACTTGTTAAATATAAAATGAATATAGATGGAAATTTAAAATTACAAAATATATTTTGGATAGTTGAACTAAATTTGACACGTGCTTACATGTTGGGATATAATGTTTTATTTTTAAAACTCAAGTTTCCATTTTACTTGTTAAATATAAAATGAATCTAGATGGAAATTTCAAATTACATTTAACACACACATGGGTACATGTTATGCGTTTGAACATGTGTGTGAATGCTATATAATTTTAAGATACATCTATTATTTAGGTGATATTTAAGTACATTTTGCATGATCACACATGTCATTTAAAACAATCATAGATGGTTTTACATATTTAAGTTCACATGAATATATATGTACATAAAAATGATTGAAGTACATGTTTGAATATATGTAAAAATGATTGAAGTACAATACATATCGATGTATATATCTAAAAACAATAGTAAAATTCTAGGTGTTCATGGATATGTCAAACAATCATAAAATTTTAAAATTGCATTAAAACATATATCCAGCACAGAACATTATTCATTAATGTACATAGAAAAGCTACTTTCAATTGATAGTAAACTGGAAATTACAAAACACATACCACACATTTTGCATTCAAGAATGAATATTATAATTTTCTTAATAGATACATCTAAAACAAAATCGTGCAACTTAAAATTTTCATTATATCAACTATGCTAGATACACAGACATGCACATTTTGCAATAACAACATTATGACAAATTGTACCAGAGAATGTATGAGATCATTTAAGACCAGATAATATACATGTATATAAATTACTCGTGTGCATGTACCAAAACAATGTACATGTGCAAACACTTGTAAATATAACATAAAATATGTACATAAATTATAATAATTGTGAAACTTAAGAATGCACAAAAAAATGCTAGTTCAATTTTTAGTTGAGTTCTGGAATTTCTAAAAGATGAATCCAAAGAGAATAAATTCTTAGGCAGTTCACTCAAAAAAAATTCCAATGGAATGCCATCTTCAATGATCTGTTCATGATCAACTTTTGACATTTTCCATTTCTTAATTTTCAAATTTTTCTTTGATTGAACTTTTATGAACTTTATGCATGCTGCACACACCAAGTGACTATACTGACAGCTTATGACATCAAGTTCATATTCTTGAAAGTAAACAAAATCCCGCCTTTGATGAGTTTGTTGGAAAAAACAACCTTTCAGTATAATAGACCCTCTGTCATATGTAAACCCATTATCATCATAGTTTTCCAATAATTTCATCTTTCATTCAATGCAACGCATCAAATAATACTTCACATTTTCATCGTTGGTAGTAGGTGCAACTACAACAAAAACATCTCCTGCACAATAAAAAAAACTTACGTATTTAAATTTAGATCATAATTAACATGAAAAATTAACTTTAAAATTAACATGTGTACTTTATTTTATTATCTATTTCTAGATCTCTATCATTTGAAAGCAATTGAAATGTTACCTTCTCTAACAAGATCAGAAACTCGATCACCTTCGAATAATATTATAGTCTCCTTTGATTGCATTTCTTCAAAGTTTGCAACATACATTTTCCGCTTTCTATTTAGTTCTGTATGTTGCCAATATTTTACATATATTTTGTTTTCACAAACATCATTGGATTGTATGTTGTCTATGCAAACATGACAAAAACAAGAATATTTTTTTTTATCCAATGCAAACACATTTTTGGACAACTTTGTTTTAATTGAATGCAATTTTCGAGACCCTTTTATTGTTTCAACTTCATCTCCAATCAATCTATCTACATCTTGGACCCCAATATGCCAAAAAAACCTATATGGAAAATTCAAACAAGAAAATAAATATGTTATTCAAAATACCATCAAACATAATCATTGTAATAAAAAATGTTTAAAATTAGAAATCCAATAAAAATCAAACCATGTACCTTCGTACTTCCCTTGATTGGTTAGTATCATGGCTTAACGCAGCGATGCACCATTGAACAACTTGTTCAGCTAAGACAAGTCGGTTTGTAGAGTGGTCCATTTGATATCTTCAAAGTGTTTGTTTTATATATGCCCCTGCACCATCATGTTCTCCTTTTCCATGACTAGGCTCAAATAAATTCCAACAATGTTTAATGCGGGTTTTCATATGAAGACGACATAACCAAAAGAATGATCATGAAGATTTGAATTGACTCACACATCCATCTGACCATATCCAGTGTTCATTGACTTTCATTTCATGACTTTTCAAGGAGTCATAAATCTTTTCAAAACAATGTTGTACAAAATATGTATCATGTGTACGATCGCACTGATATAAAAGTGATATTCTTTAATAACATGTCAATTTTCACTGGTGCTTTCGATATGATCAAAATTTTGTTTAGCTTGTATATATAGAATATGGACAAGCATGGAGACTTGGTCAGAATGATAATATTCACTATGTATTTCTTTTTGTGGAACCAATGTGTAGTTTTCTGCAAAATCAACTATTGACAAAATGGTCCCTGGTGGAAAAATTTCACGTGATTTTTTGAATTGCAAGTCATGCCATCGAGCTCTATGGGAATGCTTGGTGTATTTATAAATTTATGCCTCAAGCTTTCTCAAAAAATCTATCACAAAAATTTCTTCTTCTTGTAAACCAATTCTTTTAGCACTTGTAGTACTACTTGAACCAATCGATGTATCAATATATTCATATCTATTCCATTTCACTTTTATGTTGGACAATGATTGATCATTTATATCAGTATAATATTTGTTTTGAAATTTAGTTAAATTTCCACAATCAATGCATTTTTTACCACCAAAAAATTTCTTTTGGTAAAATAATTCATGGCTTTCTCTTCAACATAGAATTTGAGATATGAAATCATGGATAGTAGGAGGAGGTGAATATTTCCTATTTTTTTTTACCAAAATTAAGAAATGAGTCATAATATAACTGAAATTCCACATGATAATGACAACAAAAAGTGTCGTGTACAGTGATATGTTTAACATACCATGATTTTTTTTGCATAAAAGCACCGATTGAGATATTAATTTCACGATTCTATTCTTTAAACTTGTTGAACAACTGTATATGAATGGTGTCCAAGAAATGTTTTGCATGTTCTTCGTACTAATTTCATGCTATTCTTCTTTGCATCACATCCCTTGCTTTTGGTGAAACACGTGAATTTTTCATCCAATATTCATATATTATTTTTTTAACATCTTCTCCAAGACTATCTTTGTATGGTTGCCTACAAATAGCTGTCCACCAAGTGAGTTCATCATTTACATCTATGTACAATCAAAAATCTGATTTTTGTGCAAAGTTTTTCATGAGGTTCCTAATGCTTGTGCCATATATTTTACGAAGCGATTCTCTTTAGTATTTGATAAAACCACTGCCATTTGTATTGCTCTATGTGTATCTAAATAAATTTTCTTTCTAGATATTCCAATTGACCTTAGAGCACTATTTATATTTTGTATCACATTTTCCTTATTTTTTTATTATCTTTTGTTGATTTTCGAATACCCAATAAAGTCGTAGCTTATTTTAATTTCTTTGATGTTAAGAGACTTTTCAACATTTGGGCTTGAACTGCCACAATTTTATCTTCGAAGAACGAATCAATAATGTGATTAACACGATATTGTATAACATGGTCATCTCCATATTTGTCAGTGTCAACATTTTCTAACATGTCATCATCGATATTGATTTCATCTGTACATATTATAATTAAATGTACATAATGAGTTTACATATTCAATAAATAATTAAATTAATAAATATGTACAATTTCAATAATACACATTCAACATATATATTATACATACCTGGTGATTCAATTTCATCACTTGAATTTCTTTCAACATTTTCAACATCTTCAATCATTGGTTCAATATCTCTTTCACTTTCTCTTTCAAAATTTTCTATCTCATCATCAATTTTTTGGGGAATATCTCTATCTATTTACATTGCAAAATATTTTTCAAATTAGTTAATCAAATACAAATTAAGTTTCATAATACACTAGTCAAATTTTAAATATCAAATTTATAACATTTACATTTACATACCTGCTTCAACTTCTAGTTGAAGTTGATTTTCCCTTTCAATATTTGCGCTTTATTCTCTCTTCTTTTTTTTGCGATATTATCTTCCATGTTTTGTGCGTTCATCAGGGTCTCTTGTTCGATCATATTTTCTCTTGAAATTCCTTCGATTTCCCATGATAATTTAGTATGAAGCTAAAAAAAATTCCTTCAAAATCTTGTAAAAAAAACTCACTACATAAAAAATTAGACAAAAACTCAATTAAAAAAAGCATCACAAAAGATTTAATTTAAAAAAAACTCGTTTTAAAATTTTTGCACAAAATACATACTTCAACCCAAAACACTTACTATAAAAATTCCACCAAAAAATTGTCTTCTAAAAATGAAATGAAGCTGATAATATTTTCTTCCAAGTCTTGGAAAAAAATGTCATTTAAAAAGTTAGACAAAAACTCACTTTAAAAAATCATTATAAAAGATTTACTTCAACCCAAAACACTTACTCTAAAAAAACGTCACTTTAATAAATACCTCCAAAAAATGTCCATTGAAAATTAAGCCCAACCTCTTAAAAAATGTCACTTTAAAAAATACCTCCAAAAAATGTCCTTTGGAAATCAAGTCCAAAAAACCTCTAAAAAAATGTCACTTAAACAAAATACCTCCAAAAATGTCCTTTGAAAATTAAGCCGAAAAAACCTCTAAAAAAATTTCACTTTAAAAAATGCCTCCAAAAAGTGTCCTTTGAATATTAAGCCCAAAAAGAGTTATTTGAAAATTAAGCCCAAAAAATGTCCTTTGCAAAATCAGCCCAAATAAAGAAATGTGCAAAAATAAGCGAAAATAATGATTCCGCTTTCGACCATTTATATAGCTACGAAGTGTTTTTTTGGAGGGGCTTCATCGAATTTTCCGGCCGACGTAATTTCGAGAATTTTTTTTGCCAAACTTCTATAAAAACTTCGGCCAAACTTTTGTTTCATAAAATTAGCGGGCCGATGCGACAAAAAACAATTTGGTCGAACTTTTAAAAGTTCGGCCGAACTAACACGTTTGCAACTACGCAACAACTCGTCTCTGAACACATTTCTTCAACTTTGGAATGATTAAACTCCATCAAAATTTATGAATTAACTGTTGGAACCAAAACAAACATTTTCAGAATTCAATCTACTTTTAGGAAATATAAATTTTATGGAATTCCGTAGATATTTACTAATTTTAATTAATTTTGTAATGAAATGGGTGCAAACAATTTTTGAAGGTCATTATGATTCAGTGAAATCAAAATTTTGTATCTTCCAAAATACACTGTAAAAAAATTGAAAAAATTATGGTGCATTGTATTTTAGATTTTTAGTTTATAACTAATATGTTGAGAAACTTCACGAGAGCCGAAACATTTTCAAAATATGCAGTTTTTTCATATTGGGTCAGTTTAGTAAATTTTAGTAATTATGATATGCATCAGTTGGTTTCGTAAATATAATGAAGCCAAAGTAAATTCTGTCTAGCTAGATTATTGTAACGCATTTTTTTTCTCAAAAACACAAAGTTTTCAATGAATACACCAACGCGTTTGAACATGACTTTTTATGAATCCATTGCTTGCTAAAGAGCACACATTCAAAGAAATGTTAAGTTGACATATCAAATGTGAATAAAAAAATTCCAAAAAATAAATAATAGAAAGATAATAAAATTTCTGACAAGTTTTTTTTTTATCGTAAAATGAAATTCTAAACAGAAAAATTGTTTTGGTTTGCAGAAAGTTGAAGAAAAAAAAAATGATATTTTTTTCTCAAAAAAGGGTAAAAAGTGTAACCCAACTTACATTTAGATGTATTCAAAATTTTTGTTGTGAAATGATTACAAAAGCATCTATAATAATACATTAAATTATTATAAGTCACCGGTTAAGGAAAAAAGCAATATTTATAATAATACATTAAATTCTTATAAATCATCTCTAAAAGAAAAAATTATATTTTTATTATATATGAAAGTGTGGATGGAAATTTCATACAAGTATTATATTCCTCACAAATGCAAGATTCTACCTGTAAGAGACTGGATGTTAAACTAGAAGCCTGGATATTCACTATTATCACATAGCGAATCATAGATGGTCAATGTTTTGCTTGCCACTCATGGTGGACGTCCAAAATTCCACATGGTTGTATTTTTTTTGTACTAGAAAAGATGCTACCCGTAAAAGACTTGATTTTATCTTATTAAACCTGGACATTAAACTGGAGACTTGATGTTACCTTAGTAGAACTGGACATTAAATTGGGTGTTACCTTAGTAAAACTAGACATTAAACTGGTCGTCAAAGATTAAAAATAGTTTCCTAAATGTGTAATGACCTCATATAGTAGGACTTATGATGTAACCACAATGTTTCTATTGTACTCTAAAACAATTGTTGGAAAATGTATTATGGAACGTTCAACCTCAGTTTCCATCAATTTTCTATTCTATGGCTTTATTAGTGATCCAGGTGGCTCTAGACACCCTCAGGAGACCAAGAGGGCATATGATAGGTAAAAAGTCAAAGTGGTCATATGACTCTTGAACCAGGATTTTACTGAAGTACTTGTCGCCCTAATTCCAATGGTGTGAATGGATCTCCAATCCGAGCCCATATGGAGAAGTTAGAGCGAGTCAAAGTTTTGGTCAAACTTGGGCAGTGAGCCACGTTTAAGTGTCCCAAAAATTCACCGTCAACCGACAGGGAACCCAGCTCCTGAAAATGGGTGAAATTGTGGCCTTGTTAATTTTCCTAATGACCCTTATTTTCGTTAAAACCAAAAATGCCCATTTTTTTTTTAAACAAAAAAAACATATATATATTAAAATGGGGTGGTCGGCCACCAACCCCGCCACCCCCAACGACCATATTATAAACGAATAACAAGTATGGGGTGGCGGGCCATGACCCCCACCGCACCCTCCGCCCATGGTATAATCGCAACACACACACACACACACACACACACACATAAGTTGAATTGGGGGCAGGCCACCCCTGTCGGACCTGCAACACTTGTAGCAACCGAAACGCATAACCGCCCACCACATTTATGTATCTCAACCATTCTAGTGACTGTTGACCAAGGCCAGTGGGGGTTGAACCCACTCGGTCACGTGGGCTGGCCCCCCATCGAGGCGGCCCCATTCCAAAACCATATTGCAACAAAAAATCTCCACTGAATTATATACAACAACCCTTCCAAACAATATTAAAACTAAAATCCAATGGCAAGTTCCAAAGATGGGTCAGTTCGGGTTTGAACCCGGACCCTCCGCCTTTCCAATGTACTCCACCGGTGGGTGCTGCCAACACACCACCAACCCCGACCTTGAACCATCCACCCTGCAAGTGTTATAAAAACTCATTTTCCGCAAATGCACCCAGGCAGGAGGAGGAGCACTGAGTTCGAGGCAAACATGACGCAAATTTCCAAAACCATTTTTTTATTGCAGGTATAAGTAGGCACGCAGTTCGAGGCAGTGGAACCTTGAGCCATTCAGGGGGGCAGTGGAACCATGATCTGAGCCACATTTTCAGAGGGCCCAAAATTGTTCAGTTTCCAAATTGGACAAATTTTATATGGATTTTACACCTCTCGGCGACAAGAATCCAATGACGATTTCGGTTTCTCCAACAGAAGTCTCGATTTTCGGCCATTTTTTCAGATTGGAATGACGGTGTTGGATTTCACAGCGTGGACAATCGATTTCATGCCGTTTGATGCCACAACTTCGATGGTGCATTCAGATCCAACAATTGAGCATTCTATTCCTCAGTCAACTTCAGATTTGAGGTATATGAATTATTGTTGCCATGTACCTCATTGATTATTGTTGTGAGATGTTTTATTTTGTGTTGATTCCTGCTTGATGTATGATGCGAAATGTTGATGTTTATATCATATGATATGTATTCATCATGGATGGTCATTTATGTTCTGATATCCCTTTGTTAACTTGATGACGGGATACTCTTTGTCACCATGTGTGAGGTTGTCATGTTGATAGGAGGTTTTTTATGAGTGAGAGTTCCTTGTAGCAGAACGTCTTGGGGAGAGAGTTTTCCACTCATGTTGAGGGCACATTTCTTTGTATGACAAGTAAACAATGTCCATGTACATCATCACCATTTCCAACTCCAAATGAAGCAGCCAACACCATTGAGACACCGAGGCCCGGAAACGTAGTCCACACTAGACGAACAATGTTACTAAACATATTGTGTTTTGTTGTGTGATTGTTAACATGTTTTCCTCTTAATTATATATGCATATGTGTCCATTAATGCTTGATAAAATGTAATTCTAATACATCATAGATGTAAAATATCATGGGTAAATCTAGTAGCTGACGAACTCGGATCAAGTGGTATCAGAGTGGTCTTCTTGCTGATGTGAATTGTGAGCGTGAACAATGATTGAATGGGTAGCAATGGAGGATGGAAAAGACATGTACGAGGCCATGCTCAAGATTTCCAAGATGGTGGACATGATGTATGAAGTTTATGAAAGATGGGATAAAGAAGAAGTAGAAAGTGACGCTTCATCCACATCTTGCAGTAAATATTCATTGCCTTCATTGTATTCTCATCATTCTAATGAGGAGATCAACTATATCCTTCAAGCAGATAACGCCGAATTGAAAGTGCTTCTACGAGAAGAGAAAGAGGATAAGAAGAAAGTGCAGCTTCAGTTGCAAGCTGTAGAGGCAGCCTTGAAAGAATTGAAATGCAACAACCACAACCTTCAATCAAAGGATGCCGAATTAAGGAGGCTTCTCCAAGAAGAGAAAGCAGAGAAGCAAAGATTGCAGCTTCAGTTGCGAGTCGCGGAAGAGGATTTGGAGGAATTGAAGCATGACAAAGGCTTGAAGAAGCCATCATCACCTGTTTCTGAATCGACATCCGAGGTAAAAAATGTTGATTTTTCTTCAGTTTCATCTTCACATGCTATCATTTCTGTGGGAAATGTGGAGATACCCATTATAGGAACTGGTATGTGACTCCTCACCAAGATGGGATATAAGGGAGGAGGACTTGGCGTTAATGGCCAAGGCATGATTAAGCCATTGGAGTTCGTTTAGATACCTCGATTAGCAAGTTTTAGGTACATTGAAGGACAATGCTCGAAGGTGTCAGAAGCTCTTAATGCATGGTTGAAACCATTGGGGAAAGAGATTGATGGGAACACTTCACCACTATCTTATGACAACACACATGATAGTGAAAGAGCTGAGGCAAGATCTCGTCACCATGATCGCACCAGAGACAACCAAGAAAGGTATAAAAAGTATCGATATTATAGTGTTCATTTTGATTACAAGCATGTCACTAAAAATTAACATAGATCATGGCATCATAAAACATGCAGTTTTTGTGGATTACATAATCATGTCTCTGTTAAGTGTTGGAAAAGAATGGAAGCACAAAAGAGGATGAGGCGTGAAAGGCCTTCTCCATTGCAGGAAAAGAAGAAGGTAAAGAAGTTCCAGATGAAGAAGACTCATTGTAGTCATTGCGATAGAAGTGGCCATCAGAGAGCCACGTGTTGGAGGCTCCATCCAGAGCAGCGCCTTAAGGAAAAAGCATCAATGTAGGAGTTGGTTGAAACAATTGGTCGACAAGAAAATGCACCACAGAGAGATGACCCATTCACCTTGATAAGTGAGAGATGGTTTTTCTAGGTGTGGTAGAGTGTCATGGCCTTAATTTGTAAATCAAATGCTACAATTTAAAATGTAAAAGTAATGATTTTTTTTCCATCACTTGTTAAGCAATAATGATGTTTTGGACTTGTATTGATAACTGGGGTATTGATTCCATTTTTTTGTAAACTTGAATATTGAGTATGTGTTATAAAATCGTGGCAAGTATGAGATGCTTGGGTCATAGATTGGTCACTTATTTAAGCATGTAATTTGCAAAATATTGTACTACAAGTTTGTAGAGGATGCAGGTGTCCGGCATCACTTATGGGTCCGAAGGAAAAAGGTGAAGGATAACGAAGGGTGTCCTTTCAGGACACGTGTGGTGCAAACAAGGTACAAAGTTGTTGCAAATTATGATTCATGACTTTGGTGGACCAAAATATCCTCTGTGGGGAGGATTGATCCAGGTGGCTTCAGACACCCTCAAGAGACCAAGAGGGCTGATTATAGGTAAAAATTCAAAGTGGTCAGATGAATCTCGATCTAGGTTCATACTGAAGAACTTTTCGCCCTGATTCCAATGGTGTGAATGGATCTCCAATCCGAGATCGTATGGAGAAGTTAGAGCGAGTCAAATTTTTCGTCAAACTTGGGCAGTTGGGCAGGCTTAAGTGTCCCACAAATTCACCATCAGTTGGCAGGGAACCCAACTCCCGAAGATGGGAGAAATTGTGGCCTAGTTAATTTTCCTAGTGACCCTTATTTTCGTTAAAACCAAAAAATGGCCAATTTGTTTTAAAAGAAAAAAGAAAAATATTAAAATGGGGTGGCCGGCCACCAACTCTGCCACCCCCAACGACCAAATTATAAATGAATAACAAATATGGGGCAGCGGGCCATGACCCCATCCGCACCCTCCGCCCACGGTATAACCGAAACACACACACACACACATATATAAGTTGAATTGGGGGCGAGCCGCCCCCAGTGGAACTGCCACCCTTGTAGTCGTCGAAACGCATAAACACCCACCAGATTTATGTATTTGGCCAACCATTCTGGTGATTGTTGACCAGGGCCAGCGGGGCTCAAACTCGCCCGACCACGTGGGCCGACCCCATTCCAAAACCATATTGCAAAAAAAAAACTCTGCCGAATTATATAAAACAACCCTTCCAAACTATATTAAAACTAAAATCCAACGACAGGTTCCAAAGGTAGGTCAGGTCGGGTTTGAACCCGGACCCTCCGCCTTTTGAACGTACTCTTCCTGTGGGTGCTGCCAACGCACCACCGGCCCCGACCTCGAGCCATCTGCTCTCCAAGGGTTATAAAAACTCATTTTCCACAGATGTACCCAGGCAAGAGGAGGAGTGCGAAGTTCGAGGAAGACCCGACACAAATTTCCATAACCATTATTTCATTGCAGGTATAGGTGGGAACGTATTTCAAGGTGGTGGAACCGCGAGCCATTTAGGGAGGTAGTGGAAGCATGATCTAAGCCACATTTTCAGAGGGCCTAGAATTGTGCAGTGTCCACATTGGACAAATTTTATATGGATTTTACACTTCTCGGCGATGGGAATCTGATGACAATTTCAGTTTATGCAACATAGGTCTCGAATTTTTGGCCATTTTCCATATTGGAATGATGATGTCATATTTCAGAGTGTGTACAATCTATTTCTTTCCATTCGACGCTGCAACTTCGATGGTGCATTCAGACCCAACAACTGAGCATTCTATTCTTCAGTCAACTTCAGATTTGAGGTATATGAAGTGTTGTTACCATGTACCTCATTGATTATTGTTGTGAGATGTTTTATGTCGTGTCGATTCCTGCTTGATATATGATGCAAAATCTTGATGTTTATGTCATGTGATATGTATTCATCATGGATGGTAATTTATGTTTTGAGATCCATTTGTTGCCTTGATGGCGGGATAGGAGGTTTGTTATGAGACAGAGTTCCTTGTAGTAGAACGTCTTGGGGAGAGAATTTTCCACTCGTGTTGAGGGCACATTTCTTTGTATGACAAGTAAATGATGTCCATGTACATCATCACCATTTCCATCTCCAAATGAAGCGGCCAACAACATCGAGACACCGAGGCCCGAAGACGTAGTCCACACTAGACGAAATCCATTATTAAACGTCTTGTGTTTTGTTGTGTGATTGATGGCATGTTTTCCTCTTAATTATATCTACATATGTGTCCATTAATGCTTGATAAAATGCAATTCTAATACGTCACAAAAGTAAAATATCCTGGGTAAATCCAGTAGCTGACGAAACTGGATCAGTTAGGTTCTACATTGAGTGTCAGTGGAGTGTTACAATTTAGAGGTGGTAATGGTTGACATTAAGAGGTTTGAAGGTGTAAGTGTGTGGGATTTTATAAACACCCTCATCTTTCCTCTGCCTAACTTACATGGTGCTCTTAATCCCATGTGATGGCTGCAATCTTGATAGATAGAAGAATATGATAATTACAAAAATCAAAATCTACTCAATTAATCACTTTGGAAAAGATCATCTATCTTAGAAGGAATGAGAATATTGGGACCATATTGCATATTATTTTTCATCCAAGCATTTTCTAACATCATGTTATAGGTAGACATTTTTACGAAAATAGATAATAGGCATTTTCAAGTTATCCACACACACTATCATCATATTAGAGGTAGACATTTTAGCATATCTCCTCCCCCTACTATATGGAACAACCACCCCCTCAGGTTTGATCCTCGGTTTCCTTGGTGATAAGACCCATCCTCAATAGGTTATGCTAGTGAGACTTGACTTACTAGCTCGTAAAGTTAACTTTGGACTTTGTTCAATTTTTTATTTTGTTTTTAGAATATTTCATAATTTATATAAAAATTCTTTATCAAATAATAATATTAAATTTTAAAACAAATTCTCTCTCTCTCACACACACATATTTTTTAATTTTTATGTTTTTTACAATACTATTCATAATTTTTAAAAATTAATTAGCCCTTTAAACTCTCACTTTCACTATTAATTTCTTTAATTGTATCTCATTTTCTCTAATACAATGATGGAATAAAAAAGTTATCATTGTTAAATATACCATCATCATCATCATGTGTACAATTGTTTCTAAAACACTCTAGTATGTGATCATTATGTATTACACTACTATTGGGCGAGAGACACATTTTATGTATAAGGGCAATGTGCGATTAAGTCCTTGCTTAATGTGGACTTCACACATATCCTTTTTAAAATAAAATAAAATTACACTATGGCTTGTGATGAGTCATCTTCTAGGTCTAGGACCCATATTATATTTCACCACTTTTGAGAGGGAGCCTTCATCATTTTCACTTAGCTTACAGACTATTATTCCTTGCTTTCCATAATACCTACATAACAAAACTAGGGACTAGATTCAATGTTCTATTTACTACAAGGGGGCTTCTCTGGGGGAGAAATACCATACCATGTCCATTCATATTGGGGGATATATATTGAGAAAAAAATGACATAATATATTGAGTATATAATAGGGGGGGAAGAGTTTTCATATTGACAAGTATAAGAAATGAAGTTCAAAGTTAATAAAAAATATAAATGGGTATAAAAAATGGATACCTACAATATCTAGTGAAAGTAGGGGTTTTCTAAACTAGGAATGTGTATTGGGTTCATATTGGTAGGGGGTTAAATAATTTGTTTTTTAGATGTATTTTCCAATATGTCTTCAAATTAAGGGTATTTTTTAGTATCTTACGAATGCATGTGCTATGTCATAGGTTCATCAACTAAAGCCCTTATGATTTACCACTAGATTACTGAAAAAACTGAGACCCTAGTTCTCCACTATCTCCTTCAAACTATCACTATTTATGTTTGCAACTCCAATGAGAAAAATGGTTTGTTACTAAAGTTTCTCATCTAAAGGGAAATTATTCAGAAGATGCTCCATAGTCTCTTGTTGGTTCCAACATAAAGCGCATAGCAATGGTAAATGGAAGCCTTTCTTTCTAATTTGATCCCAAGTGAGAATCCTTTGCCATCCCACCAACTAAAGGAATTGAGCAACCTTTCGCCAAAGCTTTTTCATCCAAATATTCCTTCATATAGGTTCCTGATCCATGTCTTGGTGACTTGTCATGCGATATTATGCTTCCTTCAAAGTGAACATCCACTTATGCTGATATCACCACTAAAGTTTTTCTAGGTCCTGAGAAATGGTTATTTTCTGGTATTGTAACTCCTAAAAGAACTAGATGAGCTAGTCAATCTTCAACTTCTTTTCATGTCCTCTAAGGCCGAGTACCTTAATATTTATCCTAAAAAATTCCTACAGAAGAATCCACATGCTCTGAGGTAAATAATTCCATATCTTAGACGCTAGCATGAATCCCCAACCATGGTAACAATTTCCAAACATAGTTTCAAAAACATTTAATGCGTCCATCCCAAATCTCCCAAAAGAAATCACTTTGAATGAAATGTTGGTTAGTTTGAGCTAAATTCCACATGGATAAACCTTGAGGAAACATTTATTTTTGTAGCATATCTAATTGGGAAAAGAAGGGGCCATATTTTCTATCCCAATTTTTTTTCCAAAGTTCTTCCCCCCCCTAAAGCCACCTCTACCATAATTTTGTGCCCAAGGTCTTATGTAACATCTTTGGAATTTTTAAACCTAAGCCTCCTTCCAAATTAGAGATATAGATATTTTACCAGTAAAAGAGAGACCACTTCCATTCCTTCTTTTCCACTCGCCAAAGAAAATATTTTTCGAGGGAGGTGATGGACTTGAAAATGACTCTAGGAGTTGTCAGAGTTAACATTTGATAAACAAGAAGGGCTTGAAGAATTGACTTGAGGAAAATAAGCTCACTAGCTAAATCAAGATATCAAAATGCCCAAGTATCAAGCTTATTGGACATCCTGTGAATAACACCTTGCCAATAAGTAGGTCTTAAGGAATTCTACACTAGGGATGATTTTTGGTATTTAGAGGGAAGATTACTGATCTATAAGTCTAGGATTCAGGCTAGGTATCTCTAAAAAATTATGTTGGTGTTAAAAATATAGAATTCATATTTTTCATCAATAATAGCCTCCCAGCATCCATAAAATAAAAAATAATGGATTTCAAGGCCAAATATTCCTTTGCAAAAGGTAGGCAAAAAGTAAGATATGATCAACAAATTCTTGATGTGTGATGGGGATATCATTTTCTTAGAGACAAATACCCTCAATGACGTTCTGAATTCATGCATCATTAAGGTCTCATCCCAACCCTTTAATGGCTAAAATAAAAAGGAATGGGGAGATAGGGTCACTTTAGCGAATTCCTCTTGAGGGATTGAATGTCATAGTCGGGGATCCATGGGAAAGTATGGAGTAGATGGGGGTGGAAATTAAGGACTTAATCTAATTGATCCACAGGGAAGAAAACCCAAAGGCCTAAAGGGTATGGATGAAATACTCCCAATTTATCCTATCATAGGCTTTGGAGAGGTCCAATATGATGAACATCCAAGCCCATTTTGATTTCTTCAAATGGTAAATAACCTCATGGGTAGATAAAAATCCATCAATAATTTGGAAACCCTCCACAAAGCCAGGTTTCTTGGGAGAAATAATATTTTTAATCAAGGGCATAAGAGTATTTTTAATGACAAAATACATAATTTTGTGAATCACATTATATAGTGCAATTGGAAGAAATACACTGGGATCCTTGGACCTACTAGATCTGGGAATCAAAGTAATGAAAGTGGAATTAAGACCAGAATATAAATTCTAAGTGCATAAATATTATTCCACTAAGGCATATACTTCATGTCCAATAAAAGGCTAGCAATCTTGACAAAATATGTTGTAAAGCCATCAGGACTAGGAGCTTTATTCTTGGGCATCACCATTAACACCTCTTTTACTTTCTTGAAAGAGACCTCTCTCATTAAACTTATATTCTGATTAGGATGGATGAGGCTAGGAATATGTGATGTGACTCAATGTATATCCATTGATATTTTTAGAGAGGGATCCGTAAGTAAGGATCGATGATAAGAAACCAACTCCTATTCCAAGTTTTCATGATGAGATTGACATTATCCCTCCCTAGAGGAGAGGGAAAATATCTAGTTGTTATGATAGTGTTTAATCATTACTTTTTGAAAGGATTTAGAATTCCTATCCCCCTCCTTCATCCATTAAAATCAAGATTTTTATTTCTGTAGAAACTCCTCATATTTCTACTCTTGTTCAAGTTGATTGAATAGTTGTCCTTCTGCCATAATTAACTCATTTGTGCACTCATTCTAAATGATTTGATGTTGTATTTGTTGCATGTCTGACTCCTAGGCCCGTTTCTCAGTGGGAATGTGACCAAACTCCATCCTATTCCAATATTTTAGCTTTAATTTGAATTCCTTGAAATCAAGTTGAAAAGTATGCATGTAATTGTAGCATCTAATCTAAATATCCTCCCACCAAATTTTGGATTTCTCATAAATTTTGGGTCCTGTAGAAAAAAAATTTAAATGCAAAAATGGAAATTACGAGGAGCATCTTTCAGGTCAATCTCTAGGTGGGTTAGTCAATGATAAAAGCCTAATTTAGGAAGAATGGTTTATTCTACAAAAATATCACAAGTTCAATAATGCTTTAGAAACTAGAAAATGGTCATATAAACTAGCAACTTGGTGCTTACTTCCTCTACGATTATTTTAGGTATAGATTATATTGATGGTGTTAAGGTAAAATAGTCGTAGGTCATGAATAATATCCACAAAAAAATGCGCTTCTATATAAAGTCACCTTATTCTTCCCTTATCCTCCTCCAAGGATTTAATAATATTGAAATCTCCATCGACTACCCGTAGCTCATATTGAATACCAACATTTTTGTGGGGACATGTGGACCATAAATGCTTGTTAGGAATCGTGACTCCTTTGCTCCCACGTAATGTAATTAACCTAAACAAAGACGAGGGAGAGCTACCCAATATTTAAAAGGAACTTCGAGGGGGTTCTAAAGAATTGATATCCCCCCTTGCACTACCTTTGGTGTCCATTTCCATTACTTTGCACCCCTTCCAACATTTATTTATAATAGCTTGGACCTTGTCACATGAGATTTTTGTTTCTTGTAGCATGATTATAAAAGGGTGTTATGACCTTATTCAATTCCTAATGTATCTTTCCTCAGCTTGGCTATTAAGGCTGCATATATTCTAGGAAATGATCTTCATTTGGGAGATTGTTTGGAGGAGGAAATTTATAATATTTCTTTTCTAAAAAATAAATAATTTCTTTTAAGTTATGAGTCGAAATTATTTAAATTTGAGTAATATTTTCATAATTTAAAAATATTACTTACATAATACATATATTAAAATATATTATGTCTTAATACATATATTAATATATAAGATATCTCATACCATAATATATGAGATTGTTGCTTTAGTTATTACATTCATTCATAACTCTAATGATAATGTGAGATGATTTTGCCCCATTGCTAATACTAGGGCTAAATGAATTATGGCATTGTAGGAATTATAACCACTTCATGATGTATCATTTTTGTTTTATTGTAACCTAATATCAATAGCCTTATACTAAAAATAGAGGCTATACCATCGCCTCTAGACTAGGATCCAAATTCGCCTCTGGACTACGATCCAAATATCACATGCTTCTTTTATTTATTACTTATTGGAAAGTAAATTATACCTTATAATATTAGAGGCTATACCATTCTTAGATTATGTCACCTCTAAACTAGATATTGTGGGTTTCCTTTTTTATTATTTATTGGCAAGTAAATTATGCCTTGAGTAATTGTTATGAAGGCATGAGGTTTGAGTTGGGAAGAATGGAGCACTTGGCGACATTGTTCTTACAAGTATGGAATTAGAATTAGGGAAATTTTATGGTTTTCTAGGTTTGAGTCTATAGTTTGCAGTCAATGATCTATATTTTAAGGCTTCCATAGGTGTTTCTTCGATCTTGTTATCGCTAGGGTAAATAACTCAGTGGTGAGTGGAACCCTAGTAGTCTATAGTGATTGAAATAATGGGAGGCACAAGAGGCATCAACATATATTAAAAGGTATGGATGTGGGCAAGTTATTTTTGTTTTCTAAGTTTTTAGGTTTATGGAATAGAATGTGTAGGTGAATTTGAGTAGCCTTGATTTGTGTGGGGAAATGTGTTTGTAGTGGGTTACTATTATCATCTCTAGAAATTTCTTTTTGTGTAGCATTCACGTAGGCTGAGAATTAAGTTATATGGAGATCCAACGTGGATATGGTGCACAACACAAATAGATGAGAAACCTTGGATAGGGTACTGCGTTTGGTGCAAGGGAGACATATAACTAAGAAGATTTGTTGCAACATGATGAGGTGATGAATACAATGTGTCACATTGTGTTTCTTCTACTCAATAAAATATGTTGGAATAGCTCAGTTAGTTAGAGAGTGAGATCGCAAATTCACAGTGTCATTGTTTAAGAGCATCGTGGGCATTCTCCTAGAGGTTCTCGTTCGTTTCTTTCCCATATTGGCAGTTCCTCCCCCATTCATAGATAGACTCACCGAGGGAAGTTGTAGCTCCATTGTTGTAATTGAGATTGCTTTCTTTGTGCTATAAGAAAATTTACAGGGATTTGGGAACATGTCAACATTGAACTTCATAGGAACTATTGATTGATATCATAGGGCCTTATGTCTCTTCAAGTTTTATACTATAGATTTTTCTTCTTCTATTGTGACTACAGAAAATCATCAAGTATATGAGAATTCCCTTCATAGTGAAATCCAAAAATCAAAGCTGATGTATATGGAGGTGGGTTGATACTCATTGGGATAGAATTAGGGTTGGGATATCCTTTCACCATTTGATAAAAAATATATTTCTCTAAAAAAATCCAAAGTACAGTAATACGCTAGCCATAGTGTACTTTGTAGCATTCACATCAACTGGGAAGTAAGTTATTCGTAGATTCAATGTGGTTATGGAGAGTAGTGAAAAATTATTAAGCAGCCTAGGATATGGGACTACACTATGGAATAATGGATACATATAGACAAGGAAGCTTTGTTACAATGAAATGTGGGGAAGACTGCGATGTGACACATCATGTTTCTTTATAGTAGTCTGTAAAAGTAGTATGTGTAATTTCACAAGAATAAGAGATAGGTTATGATATATAAATGTGGTGTGACTAGGGATGGATGGCAATAAATATTATACCATTTCCTATGAAGAAACTTCCTTGATTTGGCCCAACTAGGAATATTCATTTCTACATTCCTATTAAACATTACATTGGATGTTGGAGGGTTGGTTCTTCTCGACTCTATTGAGCTCTTTTGGATCTTTCATCCATGGCCACTTTAGGTTCAATTACATATTAAATGAAATTAAAAAGGCATTATATCGATAGATCTGCGTGATACCAACTGGTGGTTCCTGTAAGAGGAAATTATCTAGATATGTTTGATTCCAGATCTATTTTTTGCATGACGGCCATATCCTTGGGATGTAACAGTGATAGAGGGTTCCCACTAGTTGTGGAAAATAAGAAAGTGTATGTGTATAAGACTTAATTTCATGTTGATGTTTTCTCAAGGGGTAAATTCCAATATTATTCTCTTTATTTGTGATCTAGTGGAGGCTATATAAAGGCATGCGCTGAAGAAGTAGATCAATGAGGAGCTCAAAGAATTATAGATTAATTATTTGACCAAAGACTTGTAAGCTAGATATAGCAGGAGGAATGACAAGTAATACTTTAAAGGATATTTCACTTTTAAATTTAAGCTAGAAGTAAATAATAAGGAAAATATATTAGGAGAGCATGATTGATATCTAATGTTTCCAATGAGTGTAGATATTTAGGTTTTCAACATACGGGGAGTATTATTGCTAAGAATACAAGGGTCCCAAGGTTAACTGAAGAAAAAAGTGAACCCTAAGTGGTTTTCTTTACATACATGAGATATGCAGACATGAATACAACATGGATGCCCCAAACGAGGTGGATTCACGGTGGATTATGGGGACAACGAATTGATATTCTCGGTGGGATTTTGATCAAATGAGGAGTTTTTGGAAGTACTATGATGTGTTAGAGACTATGCAACGAGTTTAAGGACTATTATAATAAATATTCCGGAAAATCACATAAGAAATTTTAGAACCAACGTGTTTCAAACTACTGAATGTAGTTCATCATCAATGTAATTCATCATCGGGATAATGAGGACGGTTGATCAGACTATGTATATATATATATATATATATATATATATATATATATATATATATATATATATATATATATATATATATATATATATATATAAACAAAATTAAAATTAAAAAATTAAAAATTAAAAATAAAGGAATAAAAAGGACTTATAAATAAAATAATACAACCTAAAAAAAGGAAAAAACCAAAAATAGACTAAAACTAGGTCAACATTAGAAATATTATTTAAAGTATATAATTATAAATTCACAAAATAAGTGAACACCAAACCTATAAAAAAAATCAAGCAAAAACATAGTGAAAACAAAAAGAGAGGAAAACACTAGAGAAAGGAACACTACTGAGAGCATAGAGATGGAATCCAACAACTACTAACTTTCCACCCGTCATCCCTATTCAACGTACAGGGCCTTTTCTCAATCTCAACAACTTCCCTAAATTTACGGTGATGGAAATGCTCAACCCTAGCAATGAATTTGGATTCTTCCATACAAATTTGATACTTAGTCTTATCCGCATGCTCAGCTACAGCTGAGGACCTCGTTCTAGCATGTATTATATTAACAATATGCTCTTGAATCATTTTATTAATCGACTGACCATTTTCTCCAATGTAGGGGATCCCACAGGAGAACAGGATCAAATAAACACCTTTCATGCTTTTGGGGTCCAACGGGTCTTTAATAGATCGAAGGGAACCATGAATGGTGTTCAATTGTCTAAAAGAGAAAGAGATCTTATGCTTCCTTAAAATCCAGCGATCTTGTCAGTAGTGCCTTGTATAGAAGGCATATGAACTCTACCAACTAAATCATCTTTATCTTTTTTCTGATTCGGACCTCTGCTAGCATTCATGAAAGCCTTCAAACCCTGACATTTACTATAGGCATTCTTTTCAAAGACCCTAAGGAGATGGGCCTTCTCTTCATCTAAATGTTCATCATCTAAAATCCTAAGAGCTCTTGTGGCTAAATTGCTAAGAACTCCAACTTTTTGAGCTAGAAGATGCTGAGAGAAAGAATGAAAATATGACTCATTGTGAGTTTTCTTCTGAAAAACTTGGTGCGAGAAAGAGCCATTATTATTTCTAGAGATGAGAACATCAAGGAAAGGAAGGCTCCCATCAAAATCTGTTTGCATCGTGAACTTGATGGAGTCATATTGATTATTCAGGTATTGATGAAAAGAATCTAACTCTTGAGTTTAAGGACTCTAGAAGTTCTAAAATAGGTTTTTTCTCTTGGAGAGAATCCATTAAAGATATTTAAGTATGGATATGATTTGGAGTTTATTAAAACACTGGATTTCAATTCCATGTTGGCAAAAGATGATATGGATTCGAGAAAAGAGGTGGTGGGATAGGATCATACTTATGCGAATGCCATGTCGATGAAGGTTAATCCCTATTCGAGATCCAAGATGAACATGTTGAAAATATTTCTATGATGAATATCACGATGGAAATTTTAGATAAATAATTTCAAAAGATAGATATCTCGATAGAGAAAAATGAATTTTCAGAGAAATGCCATTTTAGATACAAACATAGAGGTAAGTGTATAAAATGGAGGGGGATTTCAGAGTGTTATTAGGATATGATATTGACATGGAGCATTTTAATGTTTTGTGAGAAGTGTCTAGTAGGAAATTTTATGAGGAAGAAGGTGTCAAAATGAGGATTGGAGAAGTGGTTGTAAGATCATTCGTGAAAGAGTCTATATTCCTCAAGTATGACTTTTATTGAAGGGTTGGAGCATTGTGGTTTTCAATAGTAAATCAGATGTAGACTTTGTGAAGAACAAGATATGGTTATGGGATTCATTAAGCTGCATGCTCAAAATTTGGAACCCAGATTTTAATCCAAATATCGAACCATTTTTTCTTCAACATATATGGGCTCTTTTGGATATTTTTCTAAAATGTTGTGGATAAGAGATTTTATGGAAAGAGTAGGATAAATACTTTGGAAAACCCTTTACTTTGATGAGAAGGTATTATAGTTTGTTGGATTTATTGATATGAGGGTGACAAGGGTGCTCATTGAAATGGACCACAATAAAGGCTTAATTGCTAAAATAAAGGTAGCTTGGGGTGACAGTGTTTTGATACAACCCATTGACTACCTGGGGGCTCCTTCAGATGTTATTGGTGTCATGAGGTAGGGAATTTAAGGAAAAATTGTCTATTATTTACTTCATCATATTCAAGAAACAAGAGGGTGAGGTTGAAGTCATGTCATGGAGGGTTTTTAGTCAATCAAGTCTCAACAAAAATACTACTTTGAGAGGAGACTACTTCAACATCAAGGGGATTAGAGAAGAAAATTTAAGCACTGGAAGTTACCAAAGAGGAAGGTGGTTAGCACATGGAAATATAAGGATAATTTATAGCATGGAAACGTGCTTCTCAATTTATCTGATTCCTCAAATGTAGTGGAGGAGATTCTCCCAAAAGGTGAATCGATTGAATTTTCATCTGTTTCAATCACTATTTATCAGCAAGAGAGTGGGGAACTTATTTGTCTTAAGTGGAGTCTCAGCCTATGGGAAAAGTATTTTTCATGTTTACCAAGCCTTTGGTAAGCCTCCCTCCAGTGCTACCCTCTCTGTCTATGTCAAAGTTGTATTCAACTCAATAACTTGGAGATGACGTTGGAGTAGGTGGTGGGGGTGTTAGGTTCGTGGCAACAATATTTTTTGACCCACATAGGATGGGAGCACTTGCACATGCCAAGTAAAATGTTTTCTCCTTGAAAAGGAAAATTTTCAATTTTATTTAGAATTTAGGAGCTTTAAAGGATTTTTCCCCATAGAATACTCCAATTTTTAGCTTGTCCTCACAATCTATGGGTGAAAAACTTGGGGGAAACCAATGCTAAAAATTCCTCCAAACAAGTTTCGAAATAATTCTCTAAGGTTGATACCTCTTTAGGTTTTTCTCCCCAGTGATTGATAAAATACTTAGAACTATATCCAGAGGGGCCATAGGATAAGTTCTTTTGGGTAATGCAAGAGGATTGGAATACTATTTGAATAACTACCCACTAGAAAAAGTGGATCCATGCGAGAATGTTTATCAAATTCTAATTCCCCACTAAGAAATAGGCATGAGTAAAGGAAGAGGTGCCCATAAGATCAAACCAAACCTAAAAAATAATATTTTATCTGAGAAAATGATGGGTCTTAGATGGAGGAGTAGAATAATGAGTCAACAAGATAGTCGATATTCATGGAGTTCCTTTCGAGAGATTAGGGACATACAACCTAGTAGCAGGGTTTCATGATGTTGATACTCTCACTAAACATCAGAGGGTGGGGGGGGTGTCCTAAACAATGAGACCTCAAGTATATGTTAGATTCATATAAACCATATAGCCTTTTGTTTCAAGATACAATGTGTATAGGGGAAAAATCAGTTGAGTATCTTTCTTCTTTTTTAGTTAGTTGGAATTTTATATCAGTGGATTTAGGAGGTCTCTTGGGAGGTCTTATGAAAACCTAGAGTTTTGGGATATGTGATATATATAGTTCTTTCCATTCATTCAATATTGTGTTACAAGACTTTCCTAGGTTGGATCAAGTTCATTTAAATATTTTGAATTTTTATAGTCCTTATTAGAATTGGTAATTTTTTTGGGAATAAGTTAAAGGATTAGGTTTGTTGTCAGATCCTTTATGTATTGTGGGAGGAGACCTGAATTTTTTTCTATTATATTGGGAACAATGGGGAGTACACTCCAAACAAGATCCATTGGCCTAGTATTTTATTACATTACTAGAAGAACTAGGGATGTTCGACATTGAACCAATGTCAATTCACAAAACATGGTATAATAAGAGAGCAAGTTATGAAGGAATCACAAAAATTCTAGATCATTTTCTATCAGTTGAAAAATTACTGGAAAAATTAAGGAACTATAAGCTAGATTGGTGAATTTTATGAAGGATTTTCATATCACACTACCCATTTTAAAATTCAACTCTCATTGGATCAAAGAAAGTTCTTTCCCTGAACTGGTTTGACCCATTTGGGTGCCCTTTGATTCAATAATTGAAGAATCCACAATTAATAAATTCATTTGTAACCTAAAGAAGCTAAAATAATAGGTCATTGTATGGTGTGAGTCTCGTTAGAAAAGAGAAAAGAAGGAGATTAAGGAGGTGGAGGTTGGAATGCCCAATTATATAAAATTCTTCCAACTAAAATACTTTAGAGGAGGAACTATAAAATTTTTGAAATCTGGAAGGAAAGAAGAAATCTCTCAATGGAGGAGGAGGAAGTGACTCAGTGATTTCACAGTCAAGCTCTCTCTCTTGAACAAGGGGACTATAATACCATGTTTTTCCATAAGTTCACAGAGCACTAGAGGGTAATCAATGCCATATGGGAAATGATTGGGGAAGATGACTCCATCATTTCTTCACATGCAGGTTTGAGTAATTTGGCTCTTAGTTTCTTCCAAAATTTATTTCGGGAGTTGCATATTCATGGGATTGAAGCACAATTGAAGATCATTAGACATTTTCCTATAATGCTTGATAATGACTCCATTGAGATTTTGAATAAGAAAATACCTAGAAAGAAGTTATGCTTGTGCTTAAAAAATCCAAGAAGGAAAAGAGCACATGACCTGATGGGTGGACTACAAAATTTAGTGTCATTGAAGAAATTAGATGGGTAGAAAAAATCTCAAGAGAACTCAATGCCACTTTCATAGCATTAATTCCAAAAAAGTCTAATATCCAATATTTCAGAGAGTTTTTCCCTATATCTTTATGTGATTTCATATGCAAGTTGAATTCAAAACTTATTGCTGACTATTTGAAGGAACAATTTTCAAAAGGTATAACTAAATACAAGTTTGTGTATGACAAATAAACAAATCCTAGATGTTATTGGATCAATACAATCAGGACTGCATTGTATGAAAGTCAATGAGCTTTAAGGGTTAGTGCTAAAATTAGATATGGTAAAACCTTATGATAAAGTTAATTGGGTCTTCTTGAGATTAATTTTACTGCAAATTGGTTTGCCTCTTGATATTACTAATTAGATAATGGGATATGTCACTTCGAAAAAATTTGTGGTACTAGTCAATGATATACTAACTTGGTTTTTTAAAATTTTAGAGGAATTCGACAAGGATGTCCACTTTCACCTTTTTTGTTCCTATTGGTGGTAGAAGGATTAAGTCTTTTCCTCAACCAAGTGGTAAGGGAATGAAAAACCAAAGGTATTAAAGTATCCACATTGGTCAAAATCATTCATCTATTATTTGTTGATGACATTCTCTTATTTAGGCATGACCCAATTAAAGAATGTAGAAGAATTTGGAACATAATTGTGTTGTATTGTGAAGCTAAATGCATGAAAATTAATCCTTCCAAGTCAATTATGTTAACTAATGGAGTTATGGAAAGTATTATTTTAAATTTTAAATGGTTTCTTCCTTTTCATTTGTTTCATTTAGATGTGGAATGAAATATCTTGGATATATTTTAAAGGCTAACAATTATTGAGTAGATGATTGGCTCTGGATGGTAAATAAAGTGGAATTTCGAATCAATCACTAGCGCAACCAATGGATCTCCTTGGGAGGTCGATTTGTCTTGGTAAAATAAATTTTGGAAGTAATTCCATTTTTTTGGTTGAATTTAGGTAGTGTACCAAGGAAAATTTTAAGGTAATTAAATGTTTATGTTTCCATCTTCTTTGGAAAGGAAAAAGATAAAAAGGGGCGCATTTAGAAAGTTACAAACAAATTACTTGCCCAAAGAAATTGGGAGGATGGGGACTCAAAAGCAAATCCATTCTTGCAAAAGTGACAACTGCCAAAAGTCTTTGGAAGAGTATGTTTGATTTAGGCCTATGGGGAACTATGAATTGAAACAAGTACAAAAAGAATAATTTTTTTTGAGGAAATGGTTAGATTAGAGGCAAAGTCATGGAAGGAAGGGTCAAATATTTGGAAGGTGTTGGTGTTAGCTTTTGACGTAATTAAAAAAGGTCTTGTTGGGCAGGTAGGATATGGAAGAAAAATAGAATTAATCAAGGATCTGTGGATAGGTGGTGATGGCCTCAAAATAATCTCTTTAAATATGGAAGTGGCGTTAAAATTTAGAGGCATTTATTTCCTTTCTGAACGTGTTGATACTAGGGCCAATTGTCTCTAAGATCTTCGAAATAATCCAATGCTCTGGAATGAGTCTCATGAGAATACACACAATTTTACTTTTCACTTGCATAGAATTCCATTAGATTAAAGAGAGTCCTAGACAAAATCTTGTGGAAAGTGTATAAAGAATGCAGGGTGGCGATGGAAAAACTAGCTTATGAAGTGATGGTGATGTAATATCAATAGATTCAAACCCCTTTCAGTGGAATAAAGTTGGCTGGAATTGTCGTTGTCCTTTAAATATTCACCTCTTTCTTTGGAGGACACTAAATAATAGGATCCTTATGTGGGATAATCTCCAGAGACGAGGTAAGGAAGGGTCTATAAGATGCCCAATATGTTGTGATAATGTATAGTTAGCGACACACTTGTTCGTGGAATGTGTTCTTTGGCAGGTAGTGTGGAGACCAATATTGTTTAAGGAGACATGTAAAGGGATGTGGTTGGGTAGGTTGTTAGGGGAATGCCTCATAGAGTGGTTAAAATCCCCAGCCTTGGAGAATCTTTCCAACCATCGGGGATTGGTCCATTGGTATATATCGTGACGCCATAATATAACCAACTTTCATAATCATATCCCAAATATCTGACAGATAGTGCACAAAACGACTACATTAATGAAGGAACTTAGTATAGAAGTTTTAAAGAAGAAAATCAAAATTCCAATTGGACCTAGGATAAATACTTTGAAGGCCCAAACCTTCTTTGATGGAGAAATAAATCATGGTAGAGTTGTATGCAAAGTGTTAGGTTCATTTCACATGAAAAACAATCACACCTTCCTTCTTAGCCTAGGATTGAGGCTTTGAACTTATAATAAAGAATAATTAATTGGGCTTTGGCTCATCCTTGAGTTTCCAATGTCTAGGAAGGTTAAATGTTTACAAATATTTGGTGATTCTCAAGTGAATATTGGTTAGTTCTTGGGGATAGACACATTACACAATTTGGCACTCATAGGTGCTTCACTGAAGGAGCAATGCCATACCACGTGGGTTCATATTGGGGTATATATATTGAGGAAAAAGGACACAATATATTGAACATACAATAGGGTGTAAATGGTTTTAATATTTGTTGGTATAAAAAATGGAGCTCAAATTTAATGACAAAATATAAAGGGGTATAAAAATTCTAATGAAAAAATTGAAGCCTACAATATCTAGTGAAAGTAGGGTTATTTTAAATTGGGAAGGTGTATTGGGTTCATATTGATCGGGGGTTAAATAACGTGATTTTTAGAGGTATTTTCCAATATGTATTCAAATTAAGGGTATTGTTTAGTATGCTGCGAACATACATGTTATGTTATAGGTTCATTGAGTGAAGCCCCCATGTTGGCACTAAGTCATTGGTAACAAAGAATTCATCAGTTACATGAATTTTTTGAGGAGTCGGAGCAATCACATATCCATAGGGAACACAATGATGAAGTAGATAGAAAATCAAAGGAAGAATTACTCTGATCTGTAGGACATTTAGTGATTACATAAAAAGTCACTAATGTGTAGTATGTATCTAAATCGCCCCCTAGATTTTTCGATTCCTTGATGAATGGTCGATGATAGTATTGGTACTCTTGCGGACCATCTTGTTCAAAAATGCCATATTCCCCATTTTAGGCTGTGAGGCTTCTTTGAATATTTTTCAGCCATTTGGTTCCTCTCCCTATAAATATGTGTAACAAATATAAAATTAAAAGATTTTCAATATAAGACATCATCTAGTAATGATGCAAGAATGTGTGCATGAGATTGTGCCACGAAGATTAAACCAATTGACAATTATTTGTGAGTCCCCAAGATGCGATCCTGTTGCAACTTTTATCGCGGGAAAACATGAGGAAAAGTACGAAATTTATTAAGTTCAAAATAATTGTTGGTACCGTTGGTTTGAGGGGGTCTTGACCGGCATGACCCGAGTTCAAGATTTGGGGTTAACTTATGAAAGCTCTCTAAACTACGGCCCTTTCGGCGATGACACCTTGAAAAATTTAAGGTCTCACTAGAAGGACACTAGAAGTAGTATGGGAGGTTGTTGGAACCAGGTTTTCACCCTAAGAGAGAGAGAGTTTAATGATGTGAGTGCCTTTATATCTTGAATAGGTCTACACGGTAAAATCCTTAACTTGAGAATACTTGATAATACAAACTAACAAAGTACCTTATGCATAGCTCGTATCTCATAAGATAATCACTCGACAAGAGATATAAATAGATCTATGCATTCATTAATCCCTTTAAGTGTTAAGTCCCTATATTAATAGTGTAGCCCCTTATTATGTTAGTGTAGCCCCCCTTATTGTTATTATTGTACCCCTGTAACCCCCATATTGTTATTATTGCGCCCTTACATTATTATTGTTAGGTCGGCTAGGATTACATTGTGGCCCCACTAGGATTATATTGTGGCCCCATGGACTCCTATATATAGAAAGGAGGTTTTGTAATTTATATCATCCAAGAATTGTTCATTCATGTAATGTATTGGAGGTTTCCCCCTCAAAGTGGCTTATTTCTAAGGCATGTGTATCTCTTTTATTCTATTTTTGGAGTTGGTTTCACAACATTTGGTATCGGAGCTTTGGATTCTAGGGTTTCACTGCTCCAAACAGGTCATCGTGGCATTTTCGCTATAACTTGTTTTCTACGAAGGTTTAGGAGCTGAAATATTTAGAGTGCAAAACTGAAATCCTGAGGAACATCGTCGCAAGATTTCAGAGCTTGGTTTACAAAATTTTCGGAGATATTATCTATGGAAGTTAGGTATTTTTGCAGGCTCCTAAATTTCACTTAAAAAGGTCATCGCGGAATTTTTTCTATAACATTTTCTACGAAGGTTCAGAAGTTGAAATTTTTAGAATCAAGCTGTTGAATTCTGAGGAACATCTTCACACACTTTTTAGAGCTTGGTTTGCAATATTTGCGGAGATATGATGTTTGTGGAAGTTAGGTCTTTTTAAGGATCCCGAATTTCATCTCAAAGAGGTGATCGTGGGAAAATATTCATAACTCTCTCCTTTGAGCATCGGATTGGAATTCTATAAAAAAGTGGCTTGAATTACAAGAACTTTATTTTCCTTTCTATCAATTTCAGATCCAAAGGAGGAAACAGTGACACGTGGAAAGTCGTACAAGTTCAGTCTACTGAACTAGTCCATAATTTCGTCATTCTGGGAGATTGAACATAGATTTTCCTTGAAGAATCCAAATCAGGTCAGACCTATGGCATTCAAAAGAGGATTCAGAGGGATACCTTAGGGCCAATTTTCAGATATTGAAGATCTGAAATCACAGAGATATTTCAGTTTCAATATCAAGCTCCTCAAAAGCAAGAAAAAGGTGTGTATTTGGTTTTTAAAATTGCATAATGTTTGTTTGAAAAAGTAGTTTGAAGTGATTCCAAGCACATATTTTAGAATTTTTATCAGTATTGGGTTCTATAATGCCTCCAAAAAATAATTCCATACCCATTAAGCCCTCAAAAAGCTATACTATGACGCATGAAGAGGAAGAATTGCAGTATGAGATATCAAAATTACGATACCAAGTGCAACAAATTTCGATCTTACGAAGAGTAACCGAAGATGACATAGATGGTTTAAAATAAAAAATGGAGGCTTAGCTGGATGGTTTGAAGGATCAAATAATAGCTAATATGGATGATAAATTAGTGGAAGATCACATCGAGCATCAACAACAAGTTCTCCAACTCTCAAAGGATAACCTAACTTTGGTGCAAAATCTAATGAAACAACAAGAAGATCAACATCACATCGAAAGAAGTTATGAATCAGTCATAGAAACAAGAAATCGACAAGTACGATCAATTTTAGAGTATCTTAGCAAGTGGAAGAACTTTCCTATAGAATATTCCACATGGGAGGATGAGAATTTTATACAGAAGCATCAAGAAATAATCAAGCGTTGAGGACAACACTTGTTTGAAGGAGAGGGGCATGTTAAGTCCCTATATTAATAGTCTAGTCCCTTATTATGTTAGTGTAGCCCCACTTATTGTTATTTTTGTACCCCTGTAACCCCCATATTGTTATTATTGTGCCCTTACATTATTATTGTTAGGTCGGCTAGGATTACATTATGGCCCCACTAGGATTATATTGTGGACTCCTATATATAGAAAAGGGAGGTTTTCTCATTTGTATCATCCAAAAATTGTTCATTCATGTAATGTATTGGAGGTTTCCCCCTCGAAGTGGCTTATTTCTAAGGCGTTGATATCTCTTTTCTTCTATTTTTGGAATTTGGTTTTACAACATTAAGCATCTATTACACATAAGCAATTGATCTACCAACAACATTTAGTAACACCGAGACAACATGGAAATAATATGTAGCGCAACTCATAACAGATCACGGAGACATTCAATATTAGCAAAACATCCTTATATTCATTAGATAGTTCAGTTTCCTCTTACAAACTCTTTCACATACCTGTGCACAAAGCCAGTGGGGTCTGCACACATCTAGACTTAGGGTCTCCTTGCACATAGCCAACAGGAGCCCTTACCCAGAAAAATTCGTATAGAAACTTCAGATTAGATGTACCATGAACAACATATCATAATCTTCTACCAAAAATAATTTCTTCGACTCATCCTAAAATTCATATTTATACTTTTAGCTTGTGCTATACTAGGGTCTACAAACCTTGGTTTGCGAACCCCATATCTACCCTTTTTTCCCATTACAATGCATGAGGGACTTTGACCCACCCTCCCTTTACCTGTGCTGCGCATGGCTAAAATACTCAAAATATGCCAAAAACATATCAAAATTACATTCAGGGTGTCCTGCTCCAATAAGCCTCCAACACAATCTTGTGACTTGTCCCACGTCACAATGGCAGTGGGGTCTTTATCTTGTTTTGGAGCTGTTTGAGGGAAGCAGGAAATGGTGGTAGGACACCCTCACTCTGCACAACTGCATTTTGCGCGATCTCGACCAAATTTTGTGAAGTCATCCCCTTAGTGCCCATACTGATGTTGTCCAATGTATGATTCACTGTTTTAAATGCAATATCTAGGTCCTGCAATAGCTTCATCGCTTCATCCACCCAGGGCTTCAGATGATCATTGAGAACCTGATTTTTATGGCAGAGCACCTTGATTTCGTCTCGTAGAGCATGAATGGTGCGAAGGCGTGCCAATCATTGGGCGACAACAAGGGTGGGCATGGATACTTCCAACTGATCGAAATCCTGCTCTTTTTGGTGCAGCTCTTGATTGATTTGTCGGAGAAGTGGGTCTCACTACAATGGTGACCATAATTCCATAGTAGTGTCCATTAATTTGGAGCCTTTAGTGATGTTAGCAAAGATAATTCTGGTGGCTTCCTTAACCAATGTAGCTCGCTAAGCTCGCACCTCTGAAGGAGTCTCAGGCTGCAGCTTCGCCTGTGGCACAACAATCTATTGCTTGAAGTCAACTTTAACTATCTGGAACTCAAACCTGGGCGCCTTTAATGTAGCAACCAAGCTCTCAATTTTCACCTGGGGTGCAGCATAGGTAGGAATGGTAATTTCAGGTACCTCTCCACACAATCGGTTGATTAAGTGTTCTATCTCAGCTCGTTTTGCGACCGCTGCTTGATGCACTGCCTGTGCTTGGACGAATTCAACTGCCTTAGTTACAATTGTCTATTCTACCTTGCTCAACTGTTGTTGTGCACACACCTCTCTGCTTTGTAGTTTAACATAGATGAATAAGTGGAGAGAGTGTAGCTGCCCACTTGTTATCCTTACAAGGTCAAGGCCGACCTCTATACATGCTTGAACTTGTGTGCACAAGGGTGACTGATCTATGGTCATAGTTGTGCCCGAGAAGGGGAAAATTATGCTTTCTGTGGTGACAATCAAGGCTATTTCCGGGAGGCTCGCTTGAATCGGCCTTGTCTGATTCACACTCATTTGCAATGTATCTGCCTTCAACTGCAACACCTGTAAACTGGACTACAAGGCCTCCATCGTGGCCTTGTGTTGCACTTCCAGGGTTGTCCATTTGTCCTCTGACATGTTGGCGACTGCGTCTGTGATATTTTCCAGGTATTCATTGGTTAATGTGACCTCTACATATCTACTGGACTTGTATCCCTTCTGTTTCTCATGCTAACCTTTGGCAGACTCGCTCGTGCACTTTGTACCACGTGGGGAATTCGCACCCTCCCCAATGACTCCTCCAGTCTCACTGTCATGCTCTGGCTCCTGCTCAGCCCCCTTGGTGGTGTCTTTGGTGGTCTCTCTCCTGCTGGAGCACAACTCAGTGTCCTTCGTTGTATTTTGCAGAGTGGTATCTTTTGGGGTTGCGTCTTTGCCGGATGTACCTGCTATAACCGGGGTGGTGGATTTGAGTCCAAGATTCCATGATGGCGGCCAATTTTCTATGACTTGGTCCACTTCTGCTTCTGTGAACATGTACGGTAGACTGTACCATGCTAGGTCTTTGCACGCTCTGATTTTCACATTATGAATAGTGACGCGGAAGTCCGCGATGCACTTGTATTTTTCATAAACTGTAGGCGACATTCTTGGCCTGGATTGTATTGCTACCACCAGCGCACCTTCAAAAAACACCCATAATATATTATTATCATTAATTAGCTATGGGTCCTTAGAATCCCAAAAATTGGCGTAGAACGCTCCCTCGCATATGTCGGGCTCAAGTTTAGGGAGCACCGCATCCTCGGGTGTCTCCCAAGCGACTAGGGAAATCAATAGTAATAGCCATGAATAAAAAAGGGCTTGCCCATGTCCTGCACCTCGCACACATTATCAAGGAACTCCTCACATAGGTATTGGGACGAGTTATAGCTAATCCCCTTATCACATCGTCTTGCTAGCTGGATGACATGCGTAGGGACAAATTATGGCCAAAATTTCTACATTAGCTTACATCCGAGCAAGAGAGTTCCCATGCGCACTCTGGGGTCAGCGATGCTATTGACCAAAAATCCTCTTTTGTCATGTTCCACCTTGTATTTCTGCCAGACAATAGTGGTTACCTTCAGCTCATTACTCTTTCTCGTCACCCCTCTCATGGGATGGAGCCCCTTCATGGGTAGGCCAGTGATCCTGTGGATCAGTGAAACATCAATAGGAATGCCACCTTGAATCCATAAACAACCATAATGAATTAAGGTGAGTAGCTGCTGCACGACCATAGTAGTGATAGGGTACCTCCCATAATAGGGAAGTCTTAGTAGGTTCAAGATTCCTAATACATGAAATCCGCGTGCCGAAGGAATTTTCTATACCTTTGGCACGTCATCGTATAAAACCCACTCCAAATAGAGCTCGAGGGCCAAATACAAAAATGTGGCTTCATTAGCCAAGTCATGATCCTTAAATTTTGTGAGGGGCATGTTGCCAAACATTTCGCCAATAAGAGGGACTTCCTGTGGGACTAAAGGCATTTGGAGATAGTCCTAGACTGCATCAATTTTCTTAGGGGTGCACACCATCGACTTTCGTGACTTAAAATAAGGTAGTAGCCATGAGAGCGGGGCTACCAGCAGGGCCTCCTCTTGAGCAATCATGGGGCACTTGGATGGATTGTCGATAGGTGAGCGCGCCTAGTGCACCTGTCAGGGGGAGTGCATAATTCTTGGGGAGGTAAGTGGCTTAGATGAAGCCCACTTCGTGGCTTTTCCCTTCCCTTTTCCTTTTCCTTTGGCTAACATGGACGTGACCTCTTTGACCTCCGGGGTGACCTCAAGGAAATCTTTGGACCCCAGCTCAGCTGAGGCAGTAACGGTTGGTGAATCTATAGGATTAGTGGCTGTCATCCTTGCTTGGAACACAAACTCAAGATTGATACTGTCAGAAGGGGTACCTCGCCCATACATACAGATCATGTGGACAAAGCGAACATAGAGAGTGTAGCAAAGCGCAAAGCATGAAATATTCTAAGAGAAAAGGAATCGACTATGACTTGCACCCTTTATTTTATAGGCTATCATGGGTAGAAATGGTCGGATTATCATAAAATGCAACTTACCATCGATAAAATGGTAAAAAACCCTCCAAGATCGTTGCATTAAATTCCAAACACCCGCTTGATGCAATGGTAAAATCACTTTTTCAACTAGCTTTATTGTTTCAACGACTAGTTTTATTCGCTGCACACTTCCTCTGCACCTCAGTCGCACATGTCCATGCCTCTTTACCTATGCACTACCACACCTGTTATAGCACCTCCTTGTCATAGCGCACGCAGATCCTTCAATGTTGATGCCCCAATAATATAGTCATTTGATCGGCACCAAATTGTCCCTATAGGGTTTTAGACAACTTCCATTAACATACCCGGGAAGGTAGTCTCCTCGCAGCGTGGTCAAGTGCACCGCACCTCTGTCAGTAATTTATTTTACTATATACGGTCCCAACCAATGCTTTTGAAACTTCCCTAGATGGCGCAAAAATTGACTATCATATAGCAAAACCAATTCTTCTTCCTTAAATGCCTTCTGCTGGATGTGTCGGTCATGCCAATATTTTTCGCATGCCTTCTGCACCTACTCATGAAAATTAGTGATAAACCCATCTTCTTCCAAGGCAACCAGCTATGCCAAGCATTCCTCCATGATGTCAGGTTCCACCATATTTGTGAAAGCCGCAATGCGCAGGCTAGGGAAAATCTATTCCATGGGCATGATGGCCTCCTGTCCATAGACCATTCTAAAAGGAGTCTTCCCATTTATTTTCTTGCAGGTAGTCCTATAGGCCCATAGTACTGAAGGGATGCGCACATCCGATTCATTTCGATTAGAATTATAGATCTTGGTAAGTGCATTCTCCAAAATTTTGTTGAAAGCTTATACTATGCCATTAGCTTGTGGGTGATACAGGGTGCTTTTCGTGTGATGAATTTGAAATTCATCCGTCAAAGCTTCAATAGTTTCATTAACGAAGTGTGTACCTCTATCGCTCATCAAGATCTTTGGGTAGCCAAACCTGGTTAGAATATGCTCAAATATTAAATGCACAATAATATCCATGGTACAATCCTTAACAGCCTTCACCTCCGCTCACCTAGTCACATAATCAGTGGAAACAATGATATAATGTTTGCCAATATTCTTTCCTAGAGGATTGATTGGTGCCACAAATTCTATGGCCCATTTATTGAATGCCTACAAGGCCATCTGCGGTTGCAAGGGAATTTCATCTCTGCGTGAGGGCTTCTTGGTTCTTTGACATGCATCACAGGCGCGACAATACTCCTGTGCATCGTTATGCAATGTGGGCCACCATAATCCAGCACGCAATACCTTCTACGCAGTGGCTTTTCCTACGTAGTGGCCTCCTGCCACCTCGCCATAAACCTCAACCGTGATAGCTTGTCTCTCAAGTTCTAATACATAACTTCAAAATACCTCATATGCTCCCATCTTATACAATTGACTTGTAATAAAAGTGAAATCAGCTGCACGGGCCACCAACTCTTTATTCTATTGTACTAAATATTCTGTAGGTGTTGTTCCAGTTGTCAAGAAGTGAACAATTTCCGCAAAGTGCTCATCAACCACCTTGATAGTGAAAAACTGTGCATTAGGTAATCCTTCTTCTAGACTAGTTGGTTCTTCTCCATTCTCAATTCGAGACAAGTGATCAGGTCTCACATTTAGTCTCCCAGGCTTCACAATAATCTCAAATTCATACTCCTGAAACAATAACAACCATCTACAAATCTTCCCCTCCTAACACATGCTTATTGACCAGGTATTTTAAGGCCGAATGGTCAGTGAAAATTTTAAAATTTCCTCCCAATAGATAGTGCATGTATTTCTGTAGGGCATACACCATTTCCAATCCTTCTCGTTCAGTAGTAGAATAGTTGCACTCTGCACTAGAGAGCTTCCTACTAGAAAAAGAAATCAGATGATCAATGTCTCCTTCTCCAAGTTGCGCTGAGACAACCCATAGGGCTATCCCTGATGCATCCACATGCACATGAAAGATCTTAGCCCAATCTAGAAATATTAGAATGGGTGCAGTGACCATCCTTTCCTTCAACAACTCAAAAATTTTCTGACATTCTTCATCCCAGAAAATGGACACATCCTTCTTTAGTAGCTTTTTCATTGGTGCAGTGATCAAGGAGTACCCCTGAATAAAATTTCTGTAGTAACCCATATGTCCCAAGACGGAGCACAACTGTTTGTCATTGATGGGGACTGCTGAATTGATGAAAACTGCAATCTTGGCTGGGTCAACCATCAATCCCTGCTGACATACGATATGCCCCAACAAAATCCCAAAAGTTACGTAGAATATAGACTTCTTCAAATTAAATGGAATCTGGTGTTTTCTGCATGTATCCAACATCATGCACAGGTTTGACACATGTTTCTTTACCAATCCAAATACTGCCTAGTCATCAAAATAGACCTCCAGAAACTTGTGCATAAATTATTTGAATACTGCTACAACCATACGTGAGAAAATGACGGGGGCATTCTTCAATCCGAATGGCATGACGATGTACTGGAAGGAGCTTGATTCAGTTTCAAAGGTCGTCTTGCTACAGTCTTTAGGCGCAATTATGATCTGATAGTACCCCGAAAGTCCATCAGTGAATGAGTACACTTCTTGACCTCCCACATTATCCAATATTTCATCGGAGAATGGCATAGGAAAGGGGCCATGCGCAGAGGAATTTTTCAACTTGCGTAGGTCTATGCAGATCCTCATCTCTCCTATGGTTTTATTTTCTTGGACTACCATTGGGCTTACCCAATCAGATTGTTCTACATGTTCAATGATACCTGCAAACACCATCTTATCTAACTCCTCCCTGACCTTCTGATTATTTCGGATTCAGTAGACAGGGTTGTTGCTTAACAGGACATGCATCTGGCTTCAAGGCGATCTTCATAACACCTAGATATCCTACAATTCCCTTGAGCTTAGATAAATTCTTAGGGAATAGATCTTGATATTTGGTTAGTAGCTCCGCAATATTTCCAACAGTATCATCATCCCGGTAATCCCAAATTTTGGCCAACTTGGGTTGCTCCTCCATCCCAATCTTGAATTCTTTCAACTTCAGTGGTTTGGTAACGTCCACCGTCTGCAATGAGGGTCCCGCGACTCCACATTCTCCCTTAGATTATGGGATTGTAATATTCCTGGGATCTTCATCACTGTCTTCTACTATTAAATTTCCACAATTGACAATATCTTGCATCTGCGCATCCCAAGCTAGCGCAACACATTCCTTCTGAGGAAAAGACCTATCAAAGACAAGAGCATATATATCTTGCAGGGCTTTGTCCAATTTCTCCATCCCTTCAACCAAACCGAATGTCACCATGAAATCTTCTATCATTGTATCCCAATGGCGAGTGTGTTGGTGAAGCTCTACGTCTAAATACTAGGTGGTGGGTACCGACCCTAATGAATGAAAAAACATATGGACCCGTTCATTCAAGGTATTTTCATTCCATACCTCCATCCACATAGCCAAGTGCTTGCATGGATCCCCACGGCCATAAAAGAGCTCCATAGGTGGTTTGACAGAAGGTTCAAAGCGCAAGATCATCATTTTTTGACATTCCCCCAGTCCTGGGAAGCTCCCTTGTGTGTTTCCCACCACTGCATAGTAGTTGTGTGCATAGCTTAGTCAAGTGCCCAGAATATTTGTTCCTCAGGGATGTATTTTTCGAATGATCTAATAAATTCCTTAACACTACAAGAACCATCAACATAAGGTATTTCTCTTACCTTTGAGGAGATGCACTGGAAGCCCTTGGTGATCTTGAGGCAGTGCAATGCAAATACGTCATGCAACCGGTTCTGCCAATTTTCCATCTCGCCATCCGAATCTGAGAAACACGAGCTGTATATTTCCCAAGTTAACATGCCATCAGCTGTGGAGTTGACCCAATAATCGTCCCACACAATCAGTTTGTAAATATGGTCAACATCCTCCTCGTCACGCACCAGCTCTGTATATCGTTCGCCTTCTACTGGATCTAGAGGGACTATTACCCATTTACCATCATTCTCAAAGATCATGCTTCTCCTTTTTGGGTTGATGATACCTCTCATGTCAATAGCCCAATCCAGTCCTAATAATGCAAGGTAAGGGTCTGCATCATCCACAATATGGATTACTTCAAAATATGCACATACTTTAACCCCTGCAATGCCTACCACAACCTTAGGAAGCCTTCCTAGTGGAATGATATTTTGTTGGTTTTCCATATGTAGTTGAATGGCGGACCACTCAAATTTGGGTTCTCCCATCCTTTGCCAGGTTTGTTTGGGCATGACATTAGCATCAGATCACAGATCCAAGATGACTTGATCCATTTCATATTCTCCAATCTACATAGTCATACGCATCTCCCGACCAGTCCTCTTCTTGTTCTTATAAAATTTGTTCACATCCTTAATCTCCATCCAAGGGGATTCCTTTTCTACGCAATTGTCTATCAATTCTTGGAGATTATCTACCGCCTTCTGATTGTGCAGTAACTTCATACAGGCTTGAAGGAATGGTTTGACTGCTTCATCGGCTTTTGGATCCATGGAAACTTTTGATGTTGATGTTCCCGCCGTGGAAAAATCTCTTCTAGCTTCTATAAAAATTTCCTTCTCTTTGTTCAGGTCCATGCCTCCCTTATTTTCATATGCCTTTTTGATCGATGACTCTACAATAGCTTGCTCCGTAGGTCCTCCAGTTTCCTTACCACTGCGTGTTATTGTATTTACGCTAGGGCCATCATCGCGTGGCTCAAATTTGACCATTTGTATGTTCTTCGTAGGTGTCTATTTCTTTTCTTGCATCTTAGCTATGAGGATGGGACATTCCTCAATTACATGATCAAATTTCCTACAATACCTGCAGGACTTCTGCATAGGGTTAGGGCAGTCGCATACATAATTTCCTGGATCTCCACAGTTATAGCATATTAACTGCCCTCTTCCTCAACCTACGCCTCCACCTCTGCCCCCTCCCCTTCATCTTACCAGGGATCCTCCACTTCTAGAGGGAGGTGCTGGAAAAGAGGTTTCGACCTGCACTCTGTATAGTTTTTCATTGTCTATCATCAAATCATACGTTCGACAGTGGTGCTCATGATGACCAACCAAGGAACAGAATCTGCAATATTGCTGCTTAAATTCTGGCACATAGGCTCCCAACCATGGGAAATGGTCAGTATCATGTTGGCCAGCTACCCAACAATTAGTGCACCATAGGGCGGGGTTGCTAGGCCCCACACCCCCCTAGGGAACAGATTTGGCCCTCCAACTTGCAGGTAATCCCGAAACACAGGGCACTGGTCTTTTGTGTAGCCCTCTCCCTTGTAATGAATGCACCAGACATCTGTGCCCACCTCCTTACCCTTGTCTCTTCGTAGGGTCTCTATCTCTAAGTGCATGGCTTCCAACTGACTTTGGATTTGCAGAGTCCCAAGGGGAATATCTTCTCTAAGCGCAACCTCCAACTTCATAGCAATATTTAGGGCTCCAGCCTAAGTAGAAATCTTCTGTTGTCCCATAGGACTGCGTAGATGGGGTGACAACATGGATATGAACCATTCCTTATGTTGTTGATCATCGTAAAAAAATCATCCATCACTAATAGTTTTCTTCAGTCGTTGTTTGACTTCCTAGACTGATTCTTTTGCTCCTTGCTTGAAATCTTTTAGCTCTACCACTAACTGTGCCTAGGAATTCATATTTTTGAACAACTTCTTTAGTTTCTTCTTGATATCATCGATAGTAGGAGAAGCTTTTTGTTTCAGATATCCCATAAACCAGTCTAACACGCAACCTTCAAAAGCCATGGCCAACTGCACTCTTTTCACAACATCCATATTAACATTTTGTGTGGTCCATACTGCATCAGCTACGAACCAGAACTGATGCATGTTCTCATCCCCTACACCCATAAATATGGGTAGCTTCATGTGCGCAGCCATATCGTCTACAGGTGGAGGTGGCAGGAGGGTAAGAGATGTTTGAGTCCTACGTGAATTCGAGTATGGCGTAGCAGGACGACTACCTATAGCGTGTGTAGCCTCAGTTTCTTCTAGGTCTGGTGAATCCCTCATAGGGCTGTATGTAGATATTTTCCCTCTCTGATTGATTCGATAATACTTCCCGTTGCACGTGGTGCTTTCAATATGTTTGTAACTCATTGACTTGGTGTTGTTGCACAGAACACCATTTTTTCTCAATAGCATCTTAATCAACAAGGGAAATGTTCACAAGAATTTACCTCTCCAACCTTTGAAGAATATTATTTCAACTTCAGAGTACACCACAAATTTATCTACCACAAACTCCATCACAAATCCACCTAAGATGCTATTAACCTAGTGATCTACTGCCTGGGTTATTTTGTTATCATTTTTTTCGAGTTGTTGGATCAATTCAAGGGTCCACTGCGTAACCCTATTGTCCTTCCAACAGGTCTGAAACTCTGCTAATCTCGACAACTACTCGTGCAACTCATGTACAAAGGTCATCAAAAAGATCTCTTTTACCTCTGTGACGATATACTTATTCTTCCACTCTTCGGTAGACATCTTCTTACTTCTATTTTGTTTCAGGGAAAACTTCTGGATATGCTTTTCGAACCACTCGTCAATTTCAGACTTTTTCGGTTTCCAAAAATCCTGACTCATCACCTGGCATCTCTCTCAAAATGTTCCCAGTCCCAACAACATAACTATTTGTTGGTTTGAGGGGTCTTGACCCTAGTTCAGATTTGAGGTTAACCAACAAACCCTTGTACTACTGGCCCCTTTAGCAATGACCTACTTGCGTAAGTCGCGGTCTCACCCAAAGTAATATGGGAGGGTGTTGGAACCAGGTTTCCACACCGTGAGAGAGAGATTTTAATGATGTGGGTGCCTTTAGTTATTGAACAGGTTTGCACAGCAAAATCCCTAACCAGAATCCTTGATAATACAACTTAAAAGAGTACTTTGTGCGCAGCCCATAACTCATAAGATAATCAATCGATAAGAGAGATATAACCATATATATTCATTCATTGTTCCTTTAAGCATCTTTTACACGTACACAATTGATCTACCAACAACATTTAGTAACATGAAGATAACATGTTATGCAGCACAACTCATAATAGATCATAGAGACATTCAATATCACCAAAACATCCTTCTATTCATTAGATAGCTCAGTTTCATCTTACAAAATATTTTACATACCTACGCACACAACCAGCAGGGTCCACACACAACCGAACTTAGGGTCTCCACACACATAGCTAGCAGGAGCCCTTACCCAGAAAAATTCATACAGAAACTTCAGGTTAGATGCACCATGAACAACATATCATAACCTTATACCAAAACTACTTTCTTTGACTCATCCTACACTCATATTTATACTTTTAGTCAACGCTATACTAGGGTCCGCAAGCTGTGGTTTGAAATCCCTAGATCTACTCCTTTTCCCATTACAATATATGAGGGGCTTTGACCCGCCCCAAATTCCCTTAACATGTGCTACACACAGCTAAACTACTCAAAATATGCCAAAAATATATCAAAATTACTTTCATGGGGCCCCACTCCAATAGGTACTAGGTCCAAGTCCCATCTTGAGATGGAAGCAGTGTGTCTCTTATAGGTGGAGTACAACCCCGCCACCACATCTATTCACATTTGATGAGCCATAGAAATATGCCCATGGGATGGATCTTTCAATTGCTTTAGGGATGATGAAACAATTGTGAGATGGTGGGTCATCGTTGGGAATGCAATGGAAGATAGAAGAGATATGCCTGAAAATGTTGTCCCAATCCACAACCTTGCTAAGAAATATGGCCTGATTTCTAGCCAGCCAAAGCCCCCAAGCAATGAGGATGGGGATGTTGCAATCCTTTGGTTTGGTAGAAGCCTGCCATAATTTTTTCTAAGCCAATGCAACCAAGGTGCCATGCCAAGAGAGTGTACAACCCAAAGATGATGTCGTAAGGTGCCAAAGGTGCCCATTTGCATGATCTTCTAGAAATAGATGGTTTAAATCCTCGGCCTGCATGTGACATAGATTGCATCTAGAGGGACCATGAATATCCCTCTTGATGAGATTGTCTTCTGTGGGAGTACAATTGGTAAGGATGCACCACATGAATAGCCTAGATTTAGGGGCTCTTTCGGTTTCCATAAGAGTTTCCACCACCAAAGTTTCCAAGGTGGCTCCAGTGATTCACATAGAGTTAAATACCCAACCTTTGGTGTATATCTACCACTGGGGGTGATGGCCTAAGGTATTTCATCTTCCAGGTCGGTCGGTCTAATGTTAGATGCCCTGAGTGCTCTTATAAACCGGTTCCATATGTGCCACCATTCCTCGTGATTTGCGAGCTCGTGTGCCAAATTCCACGCCTGAGATGCCCAAGTAGTGTTCAGTGGATCAACAATATGAGAGATAAATAGGTGTCCAGACTGGGCCAGATGTTGCCTGATGCCCACTGGCAAATGGTATTCCTGGCCACTACCTGACCAAGCATCAATGCCAATTTTAAATTTCTCACTCGCTCCAATGCGCCAAGCCAAAACTTTTTTAATGAGCTGAATAGATCGAGTGATGGCCTTCCAGATGATCAAAGTGCCCGGGGATAGTTGGATGCGACCTCTTATCCAATCCATGGTTGTTTTAGGAGAAATGTATTTGAAATATGTAACTTCCTGCCACAGACTATTACTGGTGATGAGGTTTCAACCCATTTTGGTAGCCAAAGCCGAGGCAAATAGGTTAAGGTCATTAAGTCCAAAGCCTCCCTAACCTTTTGGTTTAGCAATATTTCTCCATGCAATCCAAGCATAGGTGTGGCCATCCTGTTTACCTCTCCAAAGGAAGTGCCTATAGATTTGATGGATTCTAGTGGTAACTCCTTTAGGGATCCAAGCTAGGGCCATCCAGTAAACATGAATAGATTCAAGTACATATTTGATAAGAACTAGCCTATCAGCCTTGGAGAGCCATATTTTCTACCAAATATTGACTATGTGCTCCACTTTTGAAATAAGCCAGTTCCAATCATTGATGCGATAGTCATTTGGTTTTAAGTGAAATCCAAGATATTTGATGCCATATTCCAAATCTTTACGAGTGAAATTGAAGAGAGCCAAGGCATTTCTACTTTCAAAGTCTGTGCATCGCACCAACATGTAGGTGGATTTACTGTTGTTAGGATACATACTAGTACCTTTACAAAACAAGTTGAGTAAATTCAAGAAAATAATATTTTCATGAGGAGTGCCATCAATAAATATAAGAACATCATCCACAAACATCAGATGGGTCAATTATACAAAATATGCAATTCTGACACCATGAATAGAACTGTCTTCTTTAGCTTTTTCAAAAAGAGTGGATAACCCTTCCATAATTAATAATAAAAGTAAAGGAGAGAGTAGGCATCCTTTCCTAAGCCCTCGACCTACATGTAAAAACTCAAATTCTACACCTTTTATAACAATGATGAAAGAGGCATTAGAGATACATCCCATAATCGAATTAGTGAAGGAGTGTAGGAAGCCTATCTGAATAAGAATGAGTTGTAGATAACTCCAGTTGGCACAGTCAAATTCTTTTACAAGGTTAATTTTGAGAATATTGCATTTGGTACTCCTGAGTTTGATGGAGTGTAAAGCCTCTTGAGCAGTACCAGCTGCTTCATGGATTTTCCTATGGTTGAGAAATGCAAATTGTTCTTTTCCTATGTGCCGAGAGAGAATAGGCTTGATGCGCTTAGAAATAATCTTGGATATAATATTATAGATACAATTTCATAAAAAAAACAGTTGATAGTCATTGAAAGATAGGGGTTTATCAATATCAGGGATGAGAGTGATGAAAGTAGAATTAAAACCATCATATATCTGGCCTGATATCTGGATGGCTTCAATGACCTGAAGGAGATCCTTGCCAATGAGGTCAAAAAAGGTAAGGTAAAATTCAATAGGCCACCCATCAGGGTTGGGGCTTTTTCCATTTTTAAACCATTTCAAGACCCCCTCAATCTCACCCATGGTTATCGGGCCATCCAGATCCTCCAAATTATCCTGCTCCACAAATTTGTGCATGGATCACGCAATATGCATGATTTCCAATATATTAGCAGTCACCAGATCCCTATATATTAGAGATGTGATTTATACCCATATTTGCAAGCTGGGAGTGAGTGGGAGCCATTCTGCCATGCATGTCCTTAAGGTCCCAGATAGTATTGATGATCCTTTTGCCTTTGGCACATTGTTGAAAGAATCTTGTATTTTCATCTCTAGCTTGCAGCCAGATGGACCTGCTCTTGAGACTCCATTCCTCCTCCTCAATCCTAAGGATTTTGGCTTTCTCCAACTCTAGAGCGATGATCCGATCATTATTCTCGACAGTTAGATATCCGAGCCCATCCGCACCAGACATACTCCTCAATTCATTCTCAATGTATGATAAAGAATCCTCCTCTTTTTTTTTCTTACTTCTGGCCCAACAGATGGTACAAGACTTCAGTCTAGAAGTTAATAGGTATTTTTCTTATTTTATAGAAAATTATTATTATTATTATTCCTGCTACTACTACTACTATTATTATTAGAAACGAGAAGTTTGTATTAAAATTTTGCTCCTGGTCATGGAAAATATCAAGGAGATAAGATACATATGAGCTTCATTTGGCTTGTTCTCAAGGGGGAGGAGAACAAATACCTCAAAATTGATACTAATAAATTATAGAAATGGCTATAATAATAGGAATATACCCTGTAGAAACATCATAACATATAACAAGTTTTACCATGACAAACAATTACACAAAGGGAGGAAAATCCATTTCTAGTGCATGATTGAGATTAGGGAGAGGGATAGCAATGAAGTTGTTGTTGTCACTAGGATGATATTGTTGGAAATTGTTGACTCGAAGCCGATCCTGAAGTTCCACAATTTTTTGTGTGAGGGCATCCAATTCTTCATCCTAGTGAGGCATTCTGCACTTTAACTCTTGAATTTCTTCCAACAATATTGTGATAATCTTCCATTTTTCTAGGGGCTTCATGTTGGTATCCATAATTTCGAGTTGCATATGATCCTAAAGGTTCTTGTTACCAATACCTTGAGACCAAATTTCTTTGTGATTGTGGGAGGCCATGATAAAGGAGCTGAGAATGACCAATGTAAGAGAAAGTGAAAATATAGGATACAAGGATTCATGACAGATATATATCGTAAGGTTTTGAAAGCTAGTCAAAGCCACATATGATACAAAGGAAATAATAAAGAAAAAGGAAGGATATTTAGACACAGTCGAAGGACCTAGATAAAAGGGGTGCCAAAAACATAGGAGGATTAATCCCTAATAAGAAAAGAGATGGGAGAGCTTGATAATCAAACCTGGTCGAATGGCCTATTCAAAAAGAAAAATGTGATGAGTTGAGAAGTAATGTAGCCAAAATCTTAACCATAGAACTTCCAAATAATGCTTCTCAAAGAAAATACTGAGCTTACCCATTATAGATACCAATAGAAGTTGTGGTTCCAATCGAAACTAGATTGAGGCGATCCATGACCTTTGCAGTGTTGGGATGCCACAAAAGTATGCCTAGAGACAAGATGGACACACACACCAGAGTAATTGAAGCTTGGTATAAATGTAAATGCCAAGAATCAGGGAGTAATTACCAACAAAAGTGGGCAGGTGATGAGGGAGTGCCTCTGCTGGCAAATAGTACTAGGGTGTGAGAGTGACATAATGTATTACATGCCAATGGAGGACGAAAACTGCCATGATAGCTTACCTACCAGCTTAGATCCATATTAACTCTGAATCTATCAAGCGTCGAGAGGGGTCAAATCTCTCGAGGTGAAAACCTCTTTTTTGAGTGAAAAATGTGAGGAAAGGTTTGCACCTTGAGAGATTTGATCCCTCTCGGCACTTGATAGATCCGGAGTTAAGATGGATCTAGGCTGGTTTCAGTCATGTGCGGCCAAGGAAAATATATCGAACATATGATTAATTTTATCAATAATATGTAAATACATCTAATATAAATATAATCATTTTATATATGCTAAATATGTCTGAAATTTATCTGTTCATTTTAATTTTAAAATTTTCTTATTTACCTCAATTTTTTGAGATGATAAATATTGTTAATAACTTTAATGATGAAAAATGATGAAATAAAATTTTTGAATGCAGAGTGACAATGTAATAGTGTTGAATGATAGAAAATGTGAATAATAAGAATGCGGTCAATTACAAATAGTCTTCACTGTGATCAATCTCAAATTATTTTCTTATACTATTATTATTGTCACCCTTGTTAGTTTTGTCATCTTTTCATATCGATTATATGAAAAGGACAGTTTAAATCTTAAACCATTTAAATATTTAGCTCGAACTATACTAAACATCATATATTCTCTCTCTTGCTCTTCAATATTAATAGGTTGAATTACTATAATACAAAAATCAATGTACATTGTCAATAATTTTGTGTGCTTACACTGAAATCAATGCATCTAATACAAACAATAAAATAAGATTAGAAAACAACATCTACGCTGAAATAAATGCATCTAATGCAGGTAATCAAATAGGATTAGAAATTAACATCTACGCTGAAATCAATGTATCTAGTTCAAGTAAGCAAATAATATTAGAAACCAATATCTACATTGAAATCAATGCATCTAGTGCAAGCAATAAAATAGGATTAGAAATCACCATCTACACTGAAATAAATGCATTTAGTGCAACCAATCAAATAGGATTAGAAATAATCAACATTGAAATCAATGCATCTAGTGCAAGCAATCAGATATAATTAGAAATCAACATCTACACTGAAATTAATGCATCTAGTGCAAGCAATCAAATAGGATAAGAAATCACCGTCTACACTGAAATCAATGCATTTAGTGTGATAAATCATATAGGATTAGAAATCATCTACATTGAAAACAATGCATCTAGTGCAAAAAATTAAGCATTATTAGAAATCAACATCTACACTAAAATCAATGCATATAGTGCAAGAAATCAAAATGGATTAGAAATCACCATCTACAATGAAATCAATTCATCTAGTGCATGAAATATTCTTCCCGCTCTTCCCCCTCAAACTACATATTTCTTTCCCTTCCTCTCTCTACTCTCTCACATCCTCCCTCTTCCTTCTTCTCTCTCCATTTATCTCCCACATATCTATCTATCTATATTCATCCTCCAACTCTGTTACTATATCCCTCCCTCTCTCCTTCTCTCCTACCTTCTCTCCATATCTCTATCTTTGTCTCTTTATCTCACCCCAAAACATACACACTCTCTCTCCATCTCTCCCCCTCCAACTCCATCTCTCTATCCCTCCATCTCTCCTTCTCTCTCCCTCCTCTCTCTCTCTCTCTCTCTCTCTCTCTCTCTCTCTCTTTTCTCTCCAATTTTCTCTCTTCCCCCATCACTCTCTTCCTCTCTCTCGAGTCCTCTCTCTTTCCCATCCTTCCTCTCTCTCCCTTTCTCTCCTGCTTTCCTCTATCTTTTCCTCTCTCTCTCTCTCTCTCTCTCTTCCCTCTAATCCTATTTCTTCCCACATCTCTCTTTCTCTCTCTCTCTCTCAACATCTAAACTAAAATCAATGCATATAGTGCAAGAAATCAAATAGGATTATAAATCACCATCCACAATGAAATCAATGCATCTAGTGCAATAAATCATGTTCCCTCTCTCCCCCCTCCAATTCCATCTCTCTTTCCCTCCCTCTCTCCACTCTCTTACATCCTCTCTCTCTTCCTTCCCCTCTCTCCCTTTCTCTCCCACATATGTCTATCTCTCTCTTTCCCTCTCTCTCCCTCTCTTCACCCTCCAACATTTTTCCCTCTCATGCTGCTCCCCCATTCCCTCCATCTATCCTTTACTTTCTCTGTCTTGTGACATACACATCTTGTTTCTCCCTTGTCACTCCCCCTCTCTCTCCACTTCTAACTCTTTATGTATTTCTCTTCATCTCTCCCTCTCTCACCCTCCAACTCCATCTCTCTCCCTCCCTCTCTCATCTCTATCTTTCTCTCTCTCTCCTCTCTCTCTTCCTTCATCTCTCTCCTTCCTCTCCTACCTCCCTCTCTTCCCCCATATATCTCTCTCCTCTCTCTCTTTTCCCTCCGATCCTCTCTCTTCCCCCATATGTCTCTTCCCCCATCTCTCTCTTTTCCCTCCAATCCTCTCTCTTCCCCCATCACTCTCTTCCTCTCTCTCAAGTCCTATATCTCGTCCTCTCTCTCTATCTCTCTATTTCTTTTCCGTCCAATTATCTCTCTCTCTCTCTCTCTCTCTCTCTCTCTCTCTCTCTTTGCCCTCTAATCCTCTCTCTTCGCCCATCACTCTCTCTCTCTCTCTCAAATTATGTTACTATATTCCTAACTTTCTCCTTCTCTCTCCTTCTTTCCCCCTTCTCTCCATCTCTGCTTCTTTGTCTCTTTATCTCGCCCCTAAATATACAAATTCTCTCTCTCTACTTATGACTCTCTATGTCTTTCTTATTCTCTCCCTCTATCCACCTCCAACTCCATATCTCCATCCCTTCCTCTCTCCTCCTCTCTCTCAAGTCCCTTCTCTCGTCCTTCCTCTCTCTCCTCTGCCCTCCAATCCTCTCACTATCTCCCTCCCTCTCTCATCTTCTCTCCCCCCTCCATATTCATGTCTTCCTATTCCTCTCTTACCCTTTTCTACCTCTCTCACTCCTCTCCCTGACTCTCTCTTCATTCCTCCTCTCCCCTTGAGTTTATCCTTATCTATCCCTTCTCACTCCCCCTATCTCTTCATCTCTATCACTTTATGTTTTTGTTCTTCCCTTCCATATATATCTAGAGTTAATATATATCATGATATATTAATGTATATTATAATATAACAAATTTAATATTGTATTAATCCAAAGTTATTAAATATATAATATTAATATGAATATTAGATTTAATAATAATAATAATAATAATCTTTTAATATTAATATTAAGGCTAATAATGTTTTTTTTGGCATGATATTAATAATAATTTGGCCCATAGTATTTGGCCCATTGGCTTCACCTAAATAAACCCTCTTTTTTGAGTGTTTGTAAATATAAAGAGGTTTATGGAGTAAATATAAAAAGAAGTTTTATTTATCTACCATAATTCTTTTCCTTACCATGATATTTGGCCCATAGGCTTGGTATATAATTAGGTGTTGATTTATAATGATATTTGATATGTTTTCATATATTTATCATGCCTCTTTATACCTCTTTTATATTGATTTATTGTTTACCATACCTCTTTTATAAATATGGTATTTAGCCCATGGTATAAATAATAATTTGTCCCATGGCATTTGGCCCATAGGCTTCACACTCTAAATAAAACCTCTTTTTTGAAGTTCTTGTAAATATAAAGAGGCTTTGGAGTAAATATATAAAGAGGATTTATTTATTTATTTATGATACCTTTGGATTAAAGTATAAAAAGAGGTTTTATTTATATTTTTATTTATTTATCATACCTAAAACTCTTTATATTTTAAATTTATATTATGTTTATACATAATAGTAATTAGTTTCATTTTTAAATAGGACCCACATTAGATCAAAAATTTTAAATTTTAAACATTACATTTACTTTTACATGTTTAATTTTTACGTAAGATCTACCCCATAATGGGTTGTAGAGATAATACATAGTTATATTTTAATAATTAATCTTAGCCTATTAATAAGGTTAAAAAGTTATATATAATATAAAGAATCAAGTTATATATGATTTAAGATTCAAGTAAATGTTTTGGCCCACATTGGTGAAAATTATTTTTATTATTTTTTTAGGACATGACATACTTACACATGGGGGTCATATTGGGTTGCAGAATGAGCCTGTTATGGCTCATGATGGTTCCAATGATATGGGGTAAGATTATATGCATGGGTTGATACCATAGACCAAATTCCATTGTGAATTTGATGCAAGGCATACAAGTATGTGTTCACGACAAGCTCCACCACCCTTGTACATTGTTAACTTACATTTGTCCCCTTTTCAGAAGGTAAGCCTGATTGGGTTGGAGATCGTCCTACACATTCTGGTGACAAAGAATATGGTACAAATATTTTTGAGTGAAATCATCAAACAATTGAGAGAGTTGTTGGAGCAATATCTTCATATGTTGATCTCGGCCATGTTATGTGGTGGAGGTATTGTATAATTAGGAGTGAGTCTCCTAATATTACAATACAGCCCCATACTCATATTGTAATCACCGATGATTGTTGGTCATACAACCGTATCAACAAAGTATTATATTTTAAACTTTCCTTCGTGATTAAAGAACCACTCAACGTTGTCACCTTATTGAAAAATATTATTAAGAATAAACAGAGATTCAATCTTACTTGATCGACGGTTACCGAGAGGGATCAAATCTCTCGATATGTAAACCTCTTTTTTGAGTGAAAAACTTGAGGAAAGGTTTACACCTCGAGAGATTTGATCCCTCTCGGTGCTTGATAGATCCGGAGTTAAGATGGATCTATGCTGGTTTCAGTCGTGTGTGCCAAGGAAAATCTATCGAAGATATGATTAATTTTATCAATAATATGTAAATATATCAAATATTAATATAAGCATTTTAAATATGCTAAATATTTCTGAGATTAACTTGGTCATTTTAATTTTAGATTTTCTTAGTTACTTGGTATATTTTTTTGTTAAAAGTAAATTTATGATCCATTCAAATTCACGTATATAATAAAGCAATTATTAAATGGGGGAGATAATTTACTATCCATTCAAATTATATAAATAATACATTGTTGTATTTTAATAGTTAATCTCAACACATTAATAAGTTAAAAAAATTATATATAAACTAAATATTCAAGTTATATAAAATTCAAGATTAGGTTAATGCTTTGGCCTGACATTAGAAAAAGTAAAATTTATTATTTTTTGAGAACGTGACATACCTAACATCAGGGTCATTGGGTCAGATTGCGCTCTGTAATTAAAAAAGTTAAAATTAATTTATTTAAAATTTAAAAAAAATAATAAAACATATATATATATATATAGAATTTTTTTAATAATAATTTTAAAATATTATTTCACACACACAAGCATATAATAAGTTTGCCATAAGCATCTTTAATATAAATGTAATATTTATTTTTATATAAGCATGACATAAGTGATTTTTCAACAATATAAAAGGGCCCTACTTTTCTTGAAAATTTTATGAAGCCCTCAAATTTTCCAAATTCTAACTCATTTATGGATGTATGAATGAATGATATTTTAACGTCCATGAGACTAAAGATAGTCTATGGGACCACCAACTTCCTTTTTTTTCCTTATGTAATTCATTCATTTTCTTACTCAAATTGATGATGAGCTTACCCAACCTTCTAACAATTCCCTCACTGAAAAGACAATGCCACGGAATTGATGCTAACATACCGGTGTAACTGTCCCTGATGTCTCTGAAAGCGTCACTTTCCAAAATGAAATGTTTTTTCTTATTCCATTGCCCCAGAAGTGAAAACAGTACATACCCTTTGTTCCCAAGCTTCTTTGGGTCTCTTCCACTGTCACGTTTCACACCAAAGTTGATGTGAGTTAGTTCTTAATTGAGAAATAAGAACCTTTTCTCTCCACGGAATGCTAGCACCAATGTCACCATTATCACGTAGCCCATGTTTTCATGTTTAAGCACATCAATTTACTTCTTCTTCTTCTACGGTCGGTTTTACAGATCATTTAGCATTGAGAGTCCTTTGAAATAGTTAAAATAATATAAAATAAATATAAAATAAAGCCGGCCACCATCTACTTCAAATTAAGCTGCATGTGCAGCCAATGCCTCCATAACAAATTATGTCTAAATAGACTCCGGATGGTGTGGCGGGTTCTGTTCCCAGAAAAACCAAATTCCACACTGTTGTATTTTCTTTGTACCAGTGCATATGCTAGTTGTATAAGACTCGACGTGACCTTAATAAGATTGTTGACATTAAACTGGACGTTACTTTATTAAAAATGGGCATTAAGCTCGACATTACCATCCTCCAAGATTAAAAATTGGACGCTGCCATAGTAAAACTGGACATTACAATCCTCTAAGATTAAAAACATTTTCCTCAATGTGTAATGATGGAATATTATTATAATTTCATATTATTATAGTGGAAGTTCTGATGTAGTTTCTATCAAATTTCTATTCTCTAAATCTATTAGGTTGTACATTCACTGTCGTTAAAGGTGAAAAGGAAGAAGAATCACAGGAATTTGAATCCTGGCCGAGAAAAATATAGAGGGTGATTTATAAATATTTTTCTAGTGAGATAGAGATGGAGCTAGAGGGAGATAGGGAAGAAGATAAATAGAGAAGGAAAAAGATAGATATACAGTTTGTGTCAAGTGGGGATAGAGAGAAGGAGAGAGGAAGCCTGGGATAGAGAGAGGGAGTGAGGGAGAGATGAGAGTGGAGAGAAAGGAGGAGAGAATAAGGAAGAGAGAGAGGGAGATAATGGGGTTGAGAGAGAGAGATAGAGAGAGACAGAAGGGGTGGATATAAGTATACGTAGATAAGGGGAGAGAGACAAGAGGGGGGTGGATGACATAGAGAGTTAGAGAAGGAAAACTTGAGGGACAAAGAGATAAAGATGGATGAGGGATAGAGAGGAAAGAAGAGAGAGATATTTAGGTAGAGGGAGAGGTGGAGAGAGGAAGAAAGAGTGACAATTTAAAGAGGGATATATATAGTGAATGAGTAAGGGAGGGGGGGGAGAGAGGGGAAGAGATGGAGGGGGGGGGGAGTAAAGAAGAGAGAGAGAGATGCAAACAAATAGATATGAGGATAGTGAGAGACAAAGAGAGCAGGGATAGAGAAGAGAGTGGGAGAGAGAGAAGGAGAGAGGTATAGACATAGATGGGGGGAGAGAGAAAGGGAAGAGAAGAGATACACATAGAGAAATTTATATATGGATATATAGAAGAGAGCAGGGACAAAGAAATAGAGAACATAGAAGGAATAAGGGTGGAGAGGAGAAGGGGAGGGAGATGTAGATATATATGGAGGGAGGATATATAAGGGGAAATAGTGGGAAGAATATAGATATAGAGAGAGTTATGGGAAGAGAGAGAGAAAGGGAGAGGATGAGAGATGGAGATGGAAATGGAGAAGGGAGAGAGAGGGGGAGAGGGAGGGAAGAAGAGAGAGAGATGTGGAGAGAGAGAGAGGGTGAGTGGGAAAGAGGGGGAATAGAGAGAGAGATAAAGGAAAGGAGGGAGAAAGAGATAGAGAGATAGAGAAGAAGAAAGAGAATGAGAGAAAGGGGGAGGTGGGAGAGAGGGAGTTGGGGAGAGGGTGAGGGGGAAGAGAGAGGGGGGTTGATGGGGTGTGCAGGAGAGAGATAGTTACCGAGTGACAAAGAGAGAGAGAGAATGAGAGAGGGGGGAAGATAGAGATAGAGAGAGAAAAAGACAAAAAAATAGAAACTAATATATAAAAGGAAATAGAGAGAGGGAGAGAGATTGGGGTGGAGAGACAGAGAGAGAGAAGGAGGAGAGAGAGATTGAGATAGGAGAGAGGGAAAAAGATAAAATATTGAATGGTGGAGAGAGAGAGAGATAGAGAGAGTAATGGGAGAAGAGAGAGAGAGTGAGGAAAAGAAAGAAGGAATGAGGAAGATAGATACATAGACATAAGTGAGAGAGAAGAAAAAAAAAAAAAGTGATTCAAGAGAAATATACAAATTAATTTCAAAATAATATCCACATATTCCTAAATGTGTGCATGGTCCTACCTAGGTCTTACAAACTTGAAAAGTTGAAAAAGGAATGTAAGTAAGACGTTTATTACTATGGACATTGTTCTTAGAATGATTTTACATTCCTAAAGACATATGCACATTCCTAAGAGTGTATACGCGTTAATGAGAAGACAAGTGCATTTTTTTATGCCAAACATTTTAAACCACGCACATGCTTTCCCCTTGCCCGACATCCAAATGAAAATCTAGTGAACCAACATAAAAGAGAAATGACTATGTAAATGTTGGATATGAGTTTTTTTCTCATTCGAAAGAAGATTCTCATTTTTTTTGAAATGAAGTTTTTGTCTTATTATATAATTAGAATATAAATGTTATGTAAATATAAGTCAATTTGAGTAATTTGGAGAAAAACTATTGTTTTATTGAGGAATTGTAAAATAATTGTTGTCTTTTTAGTAAGTTTGAAAGACAATTATTGTTTTTTTTTATAATTTGTGTACCATTTTTATAATTGGAAGATAATTTTTATTTTTATTTGTGATTTTAAGAAAAAAATTGTGTTTTTGATTGCAATTCATTTAAATATGGGCAACCATTATAGTTGGAGAAGAAAGCTTTTTAGAAAAAAAAAAAAAAACCTTAGAAAATATCATTGAAGCAAGGGAAAAGGGGTAGGTATGGAAAAATGTGAATTTTTAGAAAAGGAAATCCAACTTCTAGAAAGATAGATGATTTTCCAATGAATACTCCACCTGATGTGATTGTTTTGTGTGATCATATGATGATGTGTTTGCGTAGAACCGATAATAGTATGGATGAAATTAGAGAGGCTATTGGTGCATAACATCTTGATAAAGAAATTTTTGTGGTGCAACCTCTTATTTGACAATGTGGCATTTCATAAATTATTCATGGACAAAATCAACCTTTTAGTCTATATGCCTTACTAGAGTATTGTAAAATAATTTTAAATGAAATGCTAGGCATATATGTGGTTATGAATTTTATTCTAAGATACTTTGTAATCAATTTGTTGATGGATATGAAATTATGAGTTTTATTCTTTCTATTGGTATGAGATAGTAATATTGAGAATTTTATATAACCATAAAAATATAATCCACTGGATCTAGGTGCCCATGGGAGGACCAACAGATCCTCCTAGCTTATTAACGGTGCTCAACACATGGAGAAGGTCATTCACCACATGGCGCTCATTCCCTAGTCTTGTACTGCGCTCTCTAGTCTGTCTTCTCTGGCATTAAAATCCCAAGAGGCATGAATTTCTAGTTTTTTCTCCCCCTATTGTTTCTTCTTATGACCCTCTTCGCTCCCTTCGACCATTGTTCTGTGTCGCCTGAATTTTACATTCCAACCATGAATAGTGAAAGAGGAAGGGGGTGATGCCCAGGAAGAGGAAGAGGTCGTAGACATCCCCCCACCACCCTAGACAAAGCCTCCATCACTACTCTATTCGACTACAACATTCCAGATCACATAAGAAGAAAAGTGATCACTATGGAAAAGGAGGAGACTTGCACGGGTCGCACTTCCCTTCGGGCTCTCCACAATCTCCTTGCTCCACCAACTCAAGGAGAGGGAGTAGGAAAAATCCAAAACCACGGGTTGGATTTCTAAACTCTCTCCCTACCTTTTCATTTCCTCCTCCTCCCTTAAGAGTTTATCGAAAGACCTCAAAATTGACAATCTCTCCAACATCACGTCCCCCTCTTCTCCCACTTTGTCCCCCTCATGCTCCCCTCTGGTTGGTTTGTCCTATTTTCCTCCCCACAAGGTTCCGATGGCTCATCCTCCCTCCCTGCATTTCTCCTCCCCTCTGATGGCTAACTCTCCCCCCCTCTCCTCCCCTCGTCTTGACCCATATGGATGCTAAAGCATAGAATAATTTCAAGTGGATTCCAGCAACATGAAAGCTCAAGGAAGTGCTCAAGTTCATGGAGGCACTAGCAAGAATTCAATGTGGCTCCAATGTGGCGTGCGCTAACTTCCCGAGTCTCATGGCAAGCAACAAGTTCATAACCTTCAATTTGATTTGGTCATTTGGAATATGGCATAACATTATTTTTTTGGCTTGGCCTTTGTGCACCTGGTATGGAGCCATGAGGCTCCTAGCTAAAATTTTGTTTGTTATCATTTCTGATTCTTAGGAAATTGACATGGAGCCACTAGGATTAGTTTTCCATTTTTGGTTGAATGTCAATATGGTTTCAATTTTAAACTGCTTGAGAAACTTGAACTCTGGTTTCCCCTTCCAAAAAAAAAGAATTTTGATCTCTCACTCTGGTTTCCTCACTCAGAGATAAAAGTAGCTCCAACACTGTACATTATGTAATCTTTACTCTATTAAATTATTGTAAATATACTTAAAAATAAACCATAAACAATATAATTATTATTATTCAAAAACTAATAAATATAATATCTATTTTCCAATTATTATTAATTAATTTATTATTAGTTATGATTAAATTATTAATAAAAATAATCATAATACGAATTACCTCAATATATATGTTAAACTCATTGTAAAAATGATCCTATTAAAAAGAATTAAAATGTAGGTTTCTAATTTGTATGAAGTTCTTTATCTTCAATTTATGTTTATATAAATTGATAACTTTTAAATTTGGAAAAACATTATAAATAATAAACATTATTTATATTTAATTTATGGAAAAAAGAAATATTTAATTTAATAATTAATAAAAAATATTTAATATATATATATTAAAAATATTTATCTTTATATTTGAAATCTATACTTTTCCAAATATTTTAATATTTGTATTACTCGTATTTAAAATCTAAACAATTTCCTATTATATGTAAGAATCTTGAACTTTTGACCTTTTTTTCTTCCTACCTGTACGTTGTTTTAACAATACATGCCAAAGTATAAGTCGTTAAGGAAAAAAAAAAATATTAACTAGTTTGTTTTTAACAACGAAAAATAATAAGTTATTAGAGTGTTTTAGGTTAAGTTTAAAATTAAATATAATTTTTATTTACAACATTGAAATGGTTAAAGATAAAAAAATATATTTTTAAATTGTTTAATTTATAAACACATTAAATCTAAATTTCAAAATAACTTTCACAGTACTAATTATTTTAACATTTTAATTCAATAAAATTATAATACTAATAAAATGTTTTTCTTAAAAAAAAAAAATTAACCATTAAAAATAAATAAATAACCATCTAGTAATCTCATACCCTTTTAAAACCTCACAAACTGTTTCAATCTTTATGTACTACAACAATAAATACTTTATATATACTTGAAAGAAAATGAAGATAAAGTAAATTTTTAATTCTTAAAATATAAAAATTTATAAAAAAAAAATTATATTAATGTTAATTTTATTAAAGGAGATAAATTTTTTAATATTTATTTATTTATTTTTAAATTAAATTTATGGATTTGATTTTTCTCAAACTATATATACAAAATATATTTATTATGATACAAAATATTAAAGTTTTATTTATGGCCATGAGAAGTAGAATAGAAGTAGAGAGTTATGGGGTGTTTCTTTAGACAGACATGTCTGTGAGCAAAAATCCAACCATGCTTAGAGTTGATGGCTTAGATACCCGTAAATAGTGACTAGTCAAAATACAAGTTAGGTGTCCCAATGAAGTGATGTGATCTCAGAACTAAGAGAAGCTAGCAAACAAGTAAAAGCACTAGTACTTTATTTATATATATGTGAGATAAATTTACTATCCATTCAAATTATATAAATAATACATTTTTGTATTTTAATAGTTAATCGCAGCCCATTAATAAGTTAAAAAAGTTATATATAATCAAAATATTCAAGTTATATAAAATTCAAGATTAGGTTAATGTTTTGGCCTAACATTAGAAAAATTAAAATTTATTATTTTTTGAGAACGTGACATACCTAACATTGGGGTCATATTGGGCTGTAGATTGCACCTCTCGGCTCAATAATACATAGTTGTATTTTAATAGGTAATCTCAGCCCATTAATAAGTTTAAAAAGTTATATATAATCTAAATATTCAAGTTATATAAAATTAAAGATTAGGTTAATGCTTTGGCCGACATTAGAAAAAAGTAAAGTTATTTTTTGAGAACATGACATACTTGACATCGGGGTCATACTGCGCTATAGATTGCGCCTCTCAGCCTACCTGACATCTAGTGCAAATAATCAAATAGGATTAGAAATCACCATCTCCACTTATATCAATCCATCTAGTGCGAGAAATATTCCTCCCTCTCTCCACCCTTCATCCATATCTATATCCCCCTACATCTATTATTTTTGTCTCTCTATCTCAACCCCCTAAACACACACACTCTCACACTCCATATATATCAATCTCTTTGTCAATCGCCCCCTCTCCCCATCTCTCTCTTCTTCCCTCTCTTCACTTTCCATCTATATCTCTATCTCCCCCTTCTCTCCTTCTCCCCCGCTAATCTCTCTTTCCTCCTTTTGTCCTCTCTCCCTCTCTCTCCCTCTTCCTTATCACTCACTCACTCTCTCTCTCTAGAAACCAACATCTACACTAAAATCAATGCATTTACTCAAAGAAATCAAATAGGATTTGAAATCGCCATTTACACTAAAATCAATGCATTTAGTGCAAATAATCAAATAGGATTAGAAATCATCTACATTGAAATCAATTCATCTAGTGCAAGTAATCAAATATAATTATAAATTGACATCTAAATTGAAATCAACACATTTAGTGCTAGCAATCAAATTGTAGTAGAAATCACCACCTACACTGAAATCAATGCATCTAGTGCAAGTAATCAAATATCATTAGAAATAAATATCTACACTGAAATCGATGCACATAATGCAAATAATCAAATAGGATTATAAATCACCATCTCCACTTATATCAATCCATCTAGTGTGAGAAATAGTCTTCCCTCCATCCATATCTGTATCCCCCTCCATCTCTTCTTTTTTGTCTCTCTATCTCACCCCCCTAAACATACACGCTCTCACACTCCATATATATCAATCTCTTTGTCAATCCCCTCCTCTCCCCATCTCTCTCTTCTTCCCTCTCTTCACCTTCCATCTATATCTCTATCTTTCCCTTCTCTCCCTCTCCCCCGCTAATATCTCTCTTTCCTCCTTTTGTCCTCTCTCCCTCTCTCTCCATCTTCCTTATTACGCACTCTCTTTCTCTCTCTCTCTCCACCTTTCTCTCTCTATGTCTTTCTTCTTACCTCCCTCTCCCTCCCCCCCCCAAGTCCATCTCTCTTTCCCTCCCTCTCTCCACTCTCTCACATCCTCTCTCTTCCTTCATCTCTTTCCCTTTCTCTCCCATCTCTCTCTCCCTCTCTCTCTTTCTTCATCCACCAACTATGTTACTATATCCGTCCCTCTCTCCTTATTATCTACATCTCTCCTTATTTGTCTCTTTATATCAGCCCCAAACATACATGCTCTCTCTGTGTCTCTCTCCTTGTCACACCTTCTCTCTCTCCACTTCTCACTCTCTATATTTCTTATTTCCTACATCTCTCCCCCTCCAACTCCATCTCTCTATCGATCCCTCTCTCCGTTTTCTCAAGTCCCCTCTCTCTCTCTCTCTCCTAACTCCCTCTCTCTTCCCTGATCTCTCTCTCTCTCTCTCGTTATGTAAACTAATGAACATAAATATTTGTAAATATAAAGCAGATTATGGAGTAAATATGAAAAGAGGTTTTATTTACTTACCATAACTCTAGTTTATTTTCATTTTTATTTATTTACCATACCTCTCTTATTTACTATGGTATTTGGCCCATAGGCTTGTTATATAATTAGATTTTTATTTATAATCCTATTTGATATATTGTTATTTATTTACCTTACCTCTTTATACCTCTTTTATATTTATTTATTTACCATACCTCTTTGTACCTATTTTATATTTATTTATTTATCATACCTCTTTATACCTCTTTTATACTTATATATTTACCATACTTATTTTATAAATATGGTATTTGGCCCATGGTATTTAGCCCATGGTATCAATATTAATTTGTCCCATGGTATTCGTCCAATAGGCTTCATCTAAATAAAACCTCTTTTTTAAGTTTTTTAAAATATAAAAAGGTTTATGGAGTAAATATAAAAATAATTTTTATTTATTTACCATACATCTAGTTTATATATATTTTTATTTATTTACCATAGCTCTGGAGTAAGTATAAAAATAGGTTTTATTTATTTACCATACCTCATGTTTATTTATATTTATATTTATTTAAATTTTAAAATATTGCAACTTTGATGGGGAAATATTTATGTCTTTAAATATTTTAATTTATCCATAAACTAGCAATTGCACCACATGTTGCAAAAGAAACACAGTGAGGCAATAGCATAGGAAAGAGTAGTCTAGAAGAAATAAGGTGTTGCAGAGAAGGAGCCATTGTGAAGGAATGAAAGGCAATTTTTGCTTCCATGGAAGCAAGTCGTAGAAGTTTGAAAGATATTGATGATAAGAGTTATCAACCATAAAAAAATTTTATAGATATTGAAATAGGAAATTGTGGGTGAAAAAATATATATATATAAACCAAAATAATATGTTCACATATATAAAAAAAATTGTTATAGATATTGAAATAGGAAATTGGGGGTGAAAATCCTTTGGTGATTAATCATCCTTTGAAACAAGCATGAAATGAGCATGTAACTCAAATAAGATATTTTAAATACATTCAAGTACAATATATCTAGCATAGATGTAAATAAAGAGAATTTTTATTAACATAAATAGAGTTTAGTCCAATTTCATCTACATATTCGATCGTTAATTTCATGCTTGTCAGTAATTTTATATTGTATATGAATAACAATAGTCTTGGTATACAAGAAAGTGAATGTCTTTGTAATATGGAGACATTTTTTGAAGGAAATATTGTTCTTTATGTTATGGTTTATTTTCTTAACTCCAAACTTGGTTTATTCTTTCTCTATATACATAATAAACAAAAAACACAAAGTAATTTCACAATTTTAAGTTAGAGTTTTATATTTTATAATTACAAATCTAGTTTCTTATTAAACTATTTTACAAACATCTATTTATTCAAATAAATTATATTGTGAATATGTTTTATCCTATTATTTGATTACAAAATTATTGTACTCCCTTATAAGTAAAACAACTTTATTAATAAAGAATTGAATGCCAAATTGAAAGATTCCTTAAGCGATCCCCGATCGGGGTGCTCACCCTCACAAGAAAGGCGGTAAGGGATGCCAAGTGTTCACCCTCCGTCAACATTCATGATCTGTCATGAGCCTTTCAAGATCTGTCAGGAGCAACAAGCTGGAGCACCTCTCCCACGATCTACGTTAATGATGGCCTTACATCCTAGCTGCCCATGTATTCACTGCTCGCAGTGTTTAGATTGGAAACCGCGTCAGTTCTTGGTAGGTAAATTAGAAACCTTTCTCCGAAAGTCTCTTACTATTTCTTTCGCGATGTTCTTTCTCTGCATGGTGGGAAATCTCTAGGGACTGCAAACTCATCATCATCAAAGATATTCAGGGGACGTTGGTCTCAAACAAAATGACAAAATCAAGGTCATGTCTCCGTAAATCCGCAGTCCAAGACAGTCCCCCTCGTAAAAGAGGACGCAAAACTAATACTCAGACAATGGAAAATCTCTCCATCACTTATGAAGAAACTACTCTGAAAGATATCAGAAAAAATTGATGAATGGGAAAATGTAAGTGAAGAAGAAGAAACAGATATCAGATAGCAATAGTCAAGAATGGAATTCATATTAGACCCGGGTAGCACTAGGGGCAGAGTCTCTTTGTTTCAAAAAAGTGTTCAAACTTATTGGAAGATTAAGTGTGTCTTGGCAAAAGCCATGATGAGCTTACAGGAGAAAGAAGTCAAATCTTACCCCGCAATGTTATTTGAACTTCAATCAATGAAACAAGAAGTGAGAGAGATGTCCAAGATTCAGCAACAACAAAATGCCCGTATTGGAAACATAGAACAGCAACTCCGAACATTTCAACAAGTAGAGATTTTGGGATCCTCTGCCAAAGATCTAGCACCAATAGAATCTTCGGATAGTTAATTAGAATCATGTCTTTTTTCTGTTTTGAATGAATTTTTATAGTATCTACCATCTTTGTTTTATATGTAATTTTTATGGACATAGTCGAGTAAATATAGCAGCTGCACAACGAAAGAAACAATACCAATTTTGGTTAGCTTTTAACTCATTGAGGTGGCCAATAGATCTGGTTTCCTTAGGGTAGGTTGAGGCACCCATATACTGATGTACATATTACGCAACTTGCTCATATAATATAAAATGGCTAGGTACAATGGAATTAAAAAAAAAAAATACTCCTCAAGCGAGAAATACTATAATATATAGAACTGATTTTTTGATGTATAAATTATTTGTTTTATATGTCGTTGAATTTCCATTACCTATTATCTTCCAACCCCATGGGGAGTTATTGAACATCGGAGCCAACTTTAGATAAATAAACATTCACATTGTCAACTTGGAAAAATATATATATATAATCCTAAAATTCGCTTACCTAATCATATTTTCAAATATATAATTGAGTTACATTTATTAAAAGCAAAGGAAATATTAAGAACCTCCTAGAGTTATAAAAGGAAATTGGCATGAAAAATAAAATATCTCCTCATGACAACATATAAATGTTAATATTAATTGAATCATTAAAAAACTAAAAAGGGATAATAGATAGTATCACAATTTTCTTATTAGAACTAAGTGCTCCTATATGAAACAATAAATGCTCCTATATGAAACAATGATGGCCTTTTGAATTGATGAACATGTCTTGCTCTATGGTGTTGGATATTGGGCATAGGAAACTATTGAATTGGTGAATATGTCTTGCTCTATGGTGTTGGATATTGGGCATAGATTTCTTGATCTTGTATACAAGAATGTCGATTTCCATGTAGCTTATACTACGTTAACCATGAAATTGTCAACATTTAGAGCACACTTTCCATCACATTTGTAGAGAAAATTACAATAGAGTATCACATTTTTCTTATCATATCTAAATGTTCCTATATGCAACAACCTTGTGCCTTATAGTTTAAATTTGTGCAGGGAGGAGGAGAGGAGTGTTAAGGTGCAAGCTAGAATAAGAAGAGAGAAGAATATTGTTTGGGACATGAGAATCTTGTTTGGGACTTGAGATAGATTCATTCTCTGCACATCTAGGCTCAAAGCTTAATAAAATAAAACTGACCATACTTTGAATTTTTTAAATAAATATGTTAAAAATTAGAATATCAATTTAATACATTTTACTTAATTACACATTTAGAAATATTCATTTAAAAAATACAAATATGAATTACTATTTTATATAAAAATATTACAACACATTTAACAATATTCATTTAAAAAAATACAAATACAAATTACTATTTTAAATAAAAATAGTACAGAGAATCACATTAATTACCATGGCCCTCGTGTACCTTCCTCTTATTAATTTTTAAATAATTGAATCATTAAAAAACTAAAAAAGGATAATATATAGTATCACAATTTTCTTATCAAAACTAAATTCTCCTATATGAAACAATGATGGCTTTCATCAATTCAAGAGAAGTAAAAACAAGTTTACTGAAAAAACAACTCTATCACTAAGAGAGATTTGGAAGCAACTATTGAATTGGTGAACATGTCTTGCTCTATGGTGTTGGATATTGGGCATAGGCAACTGTTAATTGGTGAACATGTCTTGCTCTATGGTCTTGGATATTGGGCATAGATTTGTTGATATTGTATACAAGACTGTCAATTTTCATGTAGCTTATACTACATTAACTATGAAATTGTCAACATTTAGAGCACACTTGCCATCACATTTGTAGAGAAAATTACAATAGAGTATCACATTTTTCTTATCATATCTAAATGTTCCTATATGCAAAAACTACCATGTGAGAAGAATATTGTTTGGGACATGAGAATCTTGTTTGGGACTTGAGATAGATTCAGTCACTGCACATCTAGACTCAAAGCCTAATAAAACAAAACTCACCATACTTTGAAATTTTTAAACAAATATCTTAAAAATTAGAATATCAATTTAATATATTTTACTCAATTACACATTTAACAATATTCATTTTAAAAAATACAAATATAAATTACTATTTTAAATAAAAATATTACAACACATTTAACAATATTCATTTAATGGCTGTGGGGTCTTGGTTAAACGGTGATGAGGTGGCTGTTACTCATCACAAGTTCAATTCCCTTCCCTGATCAGGGTGATGTATATGGACTTGTTATTAAGATGGAGTTAAGAAAAAAAAAAAAAAATCATTTAAAAAATGCAAATACAAATTACTATTTTAAATAAAAATAGTACAAAGAATCACATTAATTACCATGGCCCTCGTGTAGCTTCCTCTTATTACTTTTTAATAAAATTAGTTACTAGCAATTGCACCATATGTTGCAAAGGAAA